>BLSH010064512.1:557764-588796 GCA_018402905.1 Glandirana rugosa
GGTAAAACTCCTTCACCCAGTCGGTACCCCTGGGATGCTGATGGGGGTGGGGCATGGATGGGTTCAACAAGTCCTCGGCCACCATATATCTCTCCACCAGCTGATTTGCAGTCGTAGGGTCCCCATGGCTGACCCACTTCCTCAAAATGGCATGGAGGGCACGTAGATGACCGTCCATGACCACATGCTCCACAATCTTAGGTCCCTACAAAGTCTCTGGCTGCAGCCATTTCTTGGTGAGGTGTATCAAATCAAACATTTGGGAGTGGGGTGGCTTGTCAGTGCTGTATGACCAGCGATGCATGCCTTGAGCCAAGACTGCAATGGTGACGCCCATGCCTGCAAACATCTCGGCTTTCAGTGTCTCATAATCCTGGGCAGCCTCTGCTCCAGGTCATAATAGGCCTTTTGGGGTTCTCCTGTCAGAAAAGGAGCTAGCAGTCCTGCCCATTGTTCTTTTTGCCATCCTTCTCAAACAGCGACTCCCTCGGAAGTCGCTAGGTACGCTTCTATATCATCTGCAGGTGTCATCTTAATCCCCTGCTGGGCTGCAGTGGCCTGGCGATTCGCTTCCTGCTGCTTGTGGTTTGCCTCCTGCTGCGCTGCAGCCACTTCTGCGACTTGGCGGTTGGTTTCCTGCTGCTGGCAATTGGTTTTCTGCTGGGTTGCAGTGGCCTGCAACAGGGCTTTTAATACATCTTCCATCTTTCAGGAAGTTTACCACAGTTTGCCAGCTGAGTTTACCACATGTGGGGGGTTAGCTCAATGGGTATCACCTTCTCTGGAAAAAAAAACAGTCCAAACAGCAGGTTTGCTTAAAATCTGTCTTGTAGCCAATTTTATTTAAAAGGTTGCATATTGTAATCAAAATAAACAAAACCAAAAATAAATCCTTGCCACCCAGGCACTAACTAAACAGTACAGCTTTCCTAACTTACCAGTGTAGGGTTTTTCCCAGACACTCACAAAACACAGACTGTGCAAACCTTTGTCTTAGTCCATAAGCAAACTTCCCTGTGTCAGCTCTCTAAGGCTGATGGTTCCTAAGTTCCAGACCAGAGCCAAACTTTCCCCTGAACCTGGTTATTTAAACCACCTGATGGTGGATTCTAGTGGACCACAAAATCTGGTCCGGAACCAACCCTGCTAAGGTGGCTGTTAAAACCCAGACCGGATTCCACCTTAGTCCATTCCAAATGAACGCATGCAAGGCACATAGTGACCAACTATCACCTCGCCTCTCATAATGTCACAGCGCTTATAGAAAAGATATAACAAAATGTTTCCTATGGTATATTTACCAGACCAAAAGAAAGCAAACAATAGATGTTCACTGTGACAGTGTTTACATGCATTTTAAAACCAGTTAGATATTTCCACTCTGTGGTCTCCCGACTACAGGGAAAATCTTTGATATCCTGCTTCCGACAGACAAGAAATTGATACAAAGTTGTTTTTTTTTCTGATATAAGCTACAAAAAAGACACAAACACTTTTGGAGAAATTCTGTAGCTTATTTGTTCAACTACTCCAATTTTTATAAAAGAATGTATAATTGGATAATATTGGCAGTAAAATTGTGTAATCTTCTGGGGCATCCCCTTCATTTAATTTTGTTTTGCCTTCATTTTATCTCCCATGCCTGGGTGTCCTCATAACAATCCACCAATGTCATCTGCCAACCTCTCATCATTTCGGATTGCCAGCATGTTGAATTCTTTACCTAATTGTTTGGCAGAAGATGCTTCCAAAACCTTTAGGTCTACCCCTGGAGCATTATCTTCTAATTAGAAATGCTGCAAGCTTTTTAAGTTATTAATAATAGTGATAACTTCATATCATTTTCTTGTCAGCTTAGCCTATACTTTTCTAGCACCCATCCATTTAATATTATAAAATATTAATACTTCAATTTGTACTCTTCCCTAGCAGTGTTAGCTGTGATATGAAATTAGATGGAAATATTCCAGCGCAGCAGGGGTTATTTACTAAAGTGTTAAATGTGCCCATTCACGCATGCATGCAGCCATCTGTGAATCTCTGAGTCCGGAAATGCTTATGCATAGGAATTTGCCAAGAGTTTTGTCCATATATAATAGTTTTGTATCTGGGAAGGGAAAGGTTGGGAAGATTGGAAGCAGTCCTTTCTTTAAAGGGTCAGTCCACCCAAAATGTTTGAGAATTAAATCATCTGACAGTTTCTTACATCTCCTGGGAACTCAATTATTAAGATTTCTGTGCTGGGGTTCCTGGGTCTGCATACTTGCTGTGACTAATATGACAGGTTTCAATTCTTGCTGATTTATTTTTTTCATATTATGAAAGATGCAACAGAAGATTCTGTGACATGCAAAGCCATGGTGACTTAGACCACCAGGTTCAACCTAGCGAGAGCTTAACCCCTTCTCATCTGCCATATGCAGATATGTGGCAGCTAGGGTTGCTATCTCATCCCTTTAAACCCAAACACGTATTATTTAGACAGGTTCTGAGACTAATTTAATGCAGATAAGGCGCTAAGTGAGTTTAATTACCACCTTAATCAGCCACAGAACCTGTGTAATTAATGTGTTTGTGTTTAAAGGGATGAGGTGGCAACCCTAGTGGCAGCACGAAGTGGGCCTTATTCCTGCATTGCAGTTTTGTGGTTGTAGAACACTCAACTGCATGTGTCCAGCACTGTGACATTGCTGTTATCAACAGCTCCAGGTCACACAGTAACCATTGGGAGCCAGCAGGATGAGTTATTGATCATGGGATCACTGTGGCAGCCAATCACATTGATCCCATGAGCAGGAAGCCCATAAAGGCAAAAACCTGTGCAATATAATTTCTGGACTCTACTATGGGTACAAACAACAAATAATGCACACACGTGGTATCCTCATACACATCTGGAGCAGAAAATTTTATTTTTGGGTTTTTTTTTATGGTAAATCATGGCAATGGTGTAGCACCCTCTAGGTAGGTAGGTGCTAGAGCATACATTTTTCTGCAGGGTATGAAAATTTGGGCAGGCCTAGCTGGTGGCTAGGCCTGTTTTTCATTCTGGGCTGGGAGTGGCTCTTGATAGGGATGGGTGACTCACAGGTGGTGTCATCATGGCCTCCCACTTCTTTCCAGAAGCTTCTGGTGTCTTCTGGAAAGAGAGGTGGAGAGGGGAGGTGTAGCCACTTGGGGTGATTTGAGGAGCCCTGACCAATCCCCAACCTGCAGTGGCAGGGGGCAGGACTCCTTAAATACCCAGGGTCAGGCTGTCAGGACCTAAAGGGAGCTCTCCAGTCGGGGGGGGGGTGACCTTGGGCCTGGGCTCGGGTACAGTCAGGACCACTATCAAGAACTCATAAAGGGTCCTGGACCGGAGGCACGAGAGAGCAAGGAGAGGACAGCGGGAGAGTGCACTGCTGAGAGACTCCAGGGAGGACAGGTGGTGGCAGCCGGGAGGGCTGGTGAGTGAGGCACAGTCAGGAGGACTGGGGAGGTACACCTGAAAGGACTGGGAGTTTGCAGTCAAAGATGGGTGCAGAACCAGAAGAGGGGACTGTGGGAAGAGGGGCAGTTGAAAGAGGCAGCTGTAGCCAAGAGGGCTGGCAGGGCCTGAAGAGAGCTTACTGGGATTAGTAGCCGTGTTGAGGACAGTTAGCATTGGAACTATTCAACAGGGGCCCGGGGGCCCTGCATGCAAAGAGCAATTCACAGAGGCCTGGCGGAGCTAGTGTGAGGCCTAGCCACGCGGTGCTAACTGGTCTGGGAAATTGCAGCAAGTGAAGTGCTGGAGGAGTAATTGTCTGCAGCAATAGAAGTGCTGAAGGAGTAATGTAGTAAAGGTCTTAAGCAAGAGAATTGCTGGAGAGAAGACTGGAGTGTATATACTGAGTGCATATAGTAGTCCCAAGCAAGTTGTGCTAAATACTATGGGGCATCCCATATCTCCCATCCCCATCCAAGTTAAATCCCTTCAATAAAAAAAAAAAAAGAGAGCCTGAGAGTTGAATGTCTGGCTGGGCAGGGTGACAGACAGACCACTATATCCAGCAGCCCCTACGGGGGTACCGCTACAATGGCAAAAGATAAACAGCTAAAATTAAAAATATATATTTTTACTACTTTGAGCCAATTTTCATTTGATAATGAAACAAAATCAAGAGATATCGATTAACATTTACCACCAAATGAAGGTCCAATTTGTCCTTAAAAAACAAGGTATAATTCACCTGGATAAACTAAGTAGTTGCAATGATATGTACAGTGTTATTAACACTTGCCAGAGTTGCAAAACTGTGTCCATGTGTTAAAGTACAACTAAAGGCTAAACTTTTTCTTTTCGTTTTGGATAGAGCAGAGAGGGATTAGAATACCTGTCAGATTTTATTGCTGGTTGTGCCCTCGTTAGGGCTACTCGCCCTCTCTATTTGCCCTGTTTACCATTATCATTGAAAGTGAAAGTAAAAGAAAATCACAAATTTTGTGTTGTCGCCAGAAAAGTAATAGAGCGGATATCTTCCAATGGGGACACTAGTCCTGGTGACCAGGGGGGTTCCCAAGGAATTCCCATAATTTGCAGGGATTTCCTTTTTCACTTCCTGCTTGACTATGGGACAGGAAGTAAAGGGAAATCTCCCCAATGGGACACAGATGACAAAAAAATTCTGACAGGGGTTATAACCCTCCCTTACTCTATCCAAAATTAAAAAAAGGTATACTTACCTCCTCTGTGCAGTTGGTTTTGCACAGAGTGGCCCGATCCTCCTCTTCTGGGGTCCCTCAGTGGCACTCCTGGCTCCTCCTCTTCTCGAGTGCCTCATTGGAGAGCCGCTCTCCCTCGGGGCACTCGTGCGTGCGCACTCCTGTATCCATGGACACAGACAGCAGGACTCGGGCCCGCCCCCCGGCTCCCGCGTCATTGGATTTGATTGGCAGCAGTGGGAGCCAATGGCTCCCCTGCTATCAATTTATCCAATGAAGTTCCTAGACACCGGCTGGAGGGGGTGTGCTCGCCGCCGTCGCTGGAACGATTGGGCTCAGGTAAGTAAAAGGGGGGGCTCTGGGGGGCTGCTGCAGTACAGGAAGTTTTTCACCTTAATGCATAGAATGCATTAAGGTGAAAAACCTTGAGGGTTTACAACCACTCTAAGCCAACCTGCCTTATGTCTCCGGGTTCCAGTTTAATATGCCAAACTCCCTTGCCTAACTGATCTTGAGAGAAAAATAGCTATATGCCATGTTGTATAATTTTAGCTGAACTGTTGCTAATATAGAAGAGGGGATCTGGACCATCTGGCTGTACTCCATCTCCCACCTCCCTTAGTGTACTTGGAATGGTCAAAATGTGCATAATCAAGTGACAGTTTGGGGTTGAACTGGAGAGTGCAACATCTGGTGCAGCTGTGCATAGAAACCAATCAGCTTCCAGGTTTTATTGTCAAAGCTTAATTGAACAAGCTGAAGTTAGAAGCTGATTGGCTACCATGCAGAGCTGCACCAGATTTTGCACTCTCCCATTTTAGTAAATCAACTCCTTTGAGTAAGCGCATTACCATCTATTGTTCCTGCGACGCCTGTGATGTTATTTTGATAGTACAATAAAGATATCAAGGAGTGCAGCAAATGCCAGATTTTTTGTTCTTGCATAATCATGTGACAGTCTAAAAAATAACTTGGGCGAGTCAGACTGGTCCTACATCTCTATTGCCATGTAGATTGAATGGAAAAGTTTATAAAGTATTTCCAAGCAGTTGTTACCTCGTCCGTTTATTTGTATAGTGTTTGCTTTTTCCTGAACATTATTGCCCTGAAGTACTGGCCTTCAGAGCTAGCTTTGCACTAATAACACAATCTGCATGGAATTTTTATGTTACTTCCATGCTTGTGTGGTTTCCCTCCAGGTAATCCAATTTCTTCTCACGGTACAAAAACATACCGGTATGTTAACTGGCTTCCTTCAGTGTTAGCCTTAGTGTGTGTGTGTGTGTGTGTGTGTGTGTGTGTAGGACTGTGGTACAGACACTGGATTGTCTCCTGCATGAAATGGTGTGAATAATTTAGTGTTCTCTGCAAGTACTGCATAATATGTGTGAGCAATATAAATGAGTAATATACGGAAAATAAAACAGTTTTATTAGTGTCCCCATACTATTACTGTTTTACTAAGGAAAGCACGACCACAACCCCTCACGCTCTTGAGTGTAGTCAGGGCCTTGCCTCCTGAACTCTCTGTGCTAACTATACAATTGCTATACCATATCCTAGCTTTCAAAACATTCAACTGCCAAGGTAGAGAAAAGTACAAACTGCAATAACTCACAGTGACCAATCAAAATGTATACTTCGGTGATCTGTCATCAGGAAAAAGAAAAATGGCTGATTGCTGTGAACTGGTTTGAATCCCACCCAGGGCACTATCTGCATGGAGTTTGCAGGTCCTCTCTTTGCTTGCATGAGGGTACAGCACACTCCAAAGACATACTGATACTGGTAGGTTAAATATGTATGTATGTGAGATAGGGACCTTCGATTGTAAGCTCCCTGAGGGCAGGGGCTGATGTGTATTGCAGTATGTAAATATCTGTTTAAATTGTCAGCGTTATGTACTTATAACAAATACTGCCTTATAGTACTGGCAAAAAAAGCATTTCATATGAAGGGTAATGGATAATTTCTTAAAGCAAAGTTTAAAAATTCTGATTTCTTTTAATCAAAACTTGCTTTACATTGAAAAGAAAAAAACGAATCAACTTCATGTGCTATTTGTACTAATGGAAAACTTTAAGTATGTTGAAAAAAAAAAAACTCACATGACAACATCAATACAGCCCACTGGGTATTCTGATGGGATTGTTTTTTTATGCTTTTGTGGTACAAATTGAATCTCTTGGCATGAATAAAACAGAGCCTTTGGTTTGCTTCAAGATGTCTTTGTTGGTTGAGTGCAACAGTTTATGGCAGTTATGCATTTACTAGCAAATGGCAAGAGAATTCTTCAATCACTAAGGCTTTCGAAGTCTTGGGATGGTTCCAGAAAGCTGAGAACATGCTGCCTGATGTAGTGGGCTGCTGGGTCTTTAAAGGAAAATATATAATTACAGACAATGGTGAAGACAAAGGCAATAACATATTCGTCAACTGTCCTAGATTAACAGAACAGACTACAGCAAATGAGACTGAGTGTGCAGGGCACTGCATGAAAGTGGGCAAAGTTAAGAGTATGCTACCCCAACATTTCATATTCCTGATATGTTCCTCTTGTACCACCTACTTGTTTTAAAAAGTATCCTGTTCTTTTTGTAGTGCTTCCTTTGTGTGAAGTACTTGGTGATCCTGCCAGAACACATCCATCCCAGCGTGGTCAGTTTTCTGGCTGTGCTGAGAGCTCAGCCTGTCTGTCCTTGATTGATCAGACTTGTGCTGACACCCTCCCCTACACAGTACTTTATTGTGAAGATCAGTGGTATTGCTTTCTCCTTTACCCCTGCTGACACACTAACTGCAGTCTCCTTCCGCAGTGGTCATGTGATCACATAAAAAAGTATATATGTTTTTTGCCTTGCATTTCTGTTTTAAATTGAATGGGTTGCTTTACAAGGTAAATATACTTTGAAAGCAAAATGGAGAGTATGTGGTTATCACAGCCTAAGATCCACCCAACCCTGGTATCTCAGCTCTTGGTGGATGCTGGAGATGTAACCCGCTTTATAATGTTTTATATCTCTCAGTAGCCTCTATGGGGGAAATCTCAGTGCTTGATTTCCTAGAATCTATACACATGCAAGTGTCATTACAATACTCCCTACGGGAGAGAGAAGTGGCAGTGCTCAATGGGTTAAACTCAAGAAGTAAAAATCAATAATTAGTGCATAAAAAACTTGGCATTTATTAAATGGTTAAAAAGCTGTTTGTAACTCCTTAGGAAAAATCACTGTGCATCGCAGCATGGTGTACAAACATTACTTCTACCATCAACAATAGTAATCATGTGAGAAAAAAGGATTGCAAAAACCTCATTCAAGGACATGGGGAGACCTACAGGAGGGTGAGGAGCCTCTGATTGCCTGGACTGTGGATCGAAAATCAGTGTGTCCTCCATAGACAGGAGCCGGTAGGAGAGGAGCCTAGTAGATAAGTAGAGTAGGACACCAATGAAGGCTTTTACCACTGGAATTTGGGGAGAGCCGGTGTGGAGCAGAGCTCCCGGCACTGTGTGTGAGGGGCAGAAATCATGTGATAGATCAGCTGATCCACAGAGCTGTGATCCAGACACCTGAAGGGCAATCAAGCAGGCAGAGTCTCCTCAAACTGTCAATCAGCAACAAGTTCAATGTGAGGTCCATCACATGATTCGATTCTCTACATGTAGGTATTCCTGTGTCTATCCAGGTGACGGCGGAGGTTTGTCACCATCATGGTCTCTGTTGGGGCTCCTGGCTGCTCAGCGAGTGAGTGGTGATGGTTGGTTCGCCCCCTCACACACAATGCCGGGAGCTCGGCTCCACACCGGCTCTCCCCGCATTCCAGAGGTAAAGGTCTTCATTGGCGCCCTACCCTGCTTATCTACTAGGCTCCTATCCCATGGGCTCCTTTCTATGGAGGACATATAGTGGAGCAGCACCCATGTGACAGCAGCTGATTTTTGATCCACAGTCCGGGCAATCAGAGGCTCCTCACCCTCCTGGAGGTCTCCCCATATCCTTAAATTAGGTTTTTGGAACTGGATGGAGCTGTGTCTTTTTTCAATCAGATTAACTATATAACTACATAACAATCGGCTGATTCCTGTTGAGTCAGCCAAATTTCGAGCTGTGGATGGCCCTGTCCACACTCCATCCCCCAACAAAAGTTGCTTATTTAAATTACTTTTGTGGAAGAAATGGGTCTGAAAACTGTTGGCCGAACATTGTTTGCATAAAATGCTGAAAGTAACAGCTTGGCATATATTAAGTAAATTAATTTGTCCAGGTCATCCAGAAATCCATCAAAGTGTCTGTTGTAAACTTAAAGTCTACCTCCAACTCGGTTATCACTTTAAATAGCTTGTTTGGGCCACACTGGCCTAAATGAACAATTTCCTTTACCAATACATGTTGTCACTGTCAGTGCTGCATACAGCTACATACAGTACACAGTGCTGTTTTATCAGTGGTACAGGGACTTCCCATTCTGTTCTTATAACAAAATTGAGTCAGGCTCAGCCAATCACAGCTAGCCTTTTATTTTTTATCATTGAATACAAAGCTTCCTCAGCAGGGGCGTATCATGAAATTGGTGGGCCTGTGTGCAAGCCCACACCGCACCGATCATCCCCAGCTGTCATGGAGAGATCATCCATGGGTGCAGTGTCGGTCAGAGCACAGTGGGCCCCCCCCACCCCTCAGGGCCCGTGTTCAGTGAACACCCTGCACCCATGGATGATACACCACTGTTCCTCAGAATGGCTGAGTTGGAGAGGCGTGCGGATGACGTCATGATCTCTACCTCAGCCAATCTGAGACAGCCTTGCATTCATTAATTAAAATACAAAGCTTCCTGTGAGTGGCTGAGCAGCACTCAGTCTAATTTTATTTTGTTCCAGGAACGGGACAGGAAGTTTCCATACCTCTGCCGGAGCACAGCTCTGTATACTATATGTAGCTTATCCTACATCCAGTTTATACAGCGCTGACAGTGGTTGCATGTATTAGTAAAGGAAATAGTTCATTTGGGCCAGCTTGGCCCAAACAAACTATTTAAAATTATAGCAAGCCTAGAGTTAGGCTTTAAGACAGAGATCTCACATTTTCAAGAGATCATCACAGTTGGGTGAACTGACCCTTTAAACAGAGTTAGTAAATCACTTAGGAATTTTTGGTACGTATGTTGGAGTTTGCAATGGGTGGCAAAGACGGCAGTGGAAACTATAGGCTTTATTTTTCTGCAGTACAGTGGTGGGGGTAAACAAAATACATACAGAGATATAGCTACATTTTTAATCCTTGAAAGCAGAGGTTGTGTTTTAATGAAAGGGCTAATAAGAAAAAAACTAAACACATAGTAATCACCCCACTTAGAATGTACAAAATGCAGAATTATATAAACATGGAACATTCCTTTCATACATACGATACAATTTAGCTAAAAACAAATAAATAGGAGCAAAAAAAGAATGACACTGCTTCTAAACGAGACCAGCTTGGAGCCACCACTGGTAATGCAGCTCATAATAGCATTTAGAATCAGAGCCATGCAAATACTCTATGTCTGCCATTATCAGATGTGATGAATGCTGTGTAGACCCTTTTTGGTGATGAAGCAGTCACATGCTATTTATACTATTTCCTAACTTTCCGATCCTTGTGTACAGCTAGAAGATTCCAGGCCTACTGTAGGAGGAACAGATGTCTGTTAAAGCACTAGTACTATAAGAGATTACTAAAGCAAAATAATTTGGAAGACCACAATGCATTGGGTAGAACCCTTGAAATAGTACTTAAAGGGTAACTCCATTTTCGTGGAAAAAAATAGCAAATAAAAAAATAATAATACTGCGTATACAATTGCAACTCAAGTCACTGTAATTCAACGTTATTAAAAATGACCTTAACTTTTTAATCTGCAGCTCTGTAATTTTCTGTAAATTGCAATCCAATATGGTTACCTGGAGGCGTTCTGTACACAGACTGTGAAAATGTAATTTCTTGCTTGTGTGATTGGCTTACCGATTTTCCCAGAAGTTTGCACTAAGATACAAGTCAGATTTTTGGCACCCCCTGCAACAAAAATGTAATATTTGGTGAGATACTCCCAAATGAAAATGACGTCTAATGCTGGCCATACATGAAAAATCGGCTGAACCCATTTTCATAAAACAAACAATCGGCTGTAAGAGCAGACGATAGTGCCATCACAAAATGACCGATAAATCGCTCAATGGACATACATGAATCAGTTTTTTGTTCGTTTTTTTCACATATACCTAGTGCAAACAGTTTGGACGGGAAACACATGAACCTTTCGATTTATCATTCATTCGGCCGAAAATTTCCAAACTTGTCCTTTGTTTTTTTGGCTCAAAAACGTCCAAACCGATTACCGATTTGTGCCCATTAACCACTTTCAGACCGAGCCTATTTTTGACACTTAGTGTTTACAAGTTAAATCAGTTTTTTTTTTTTTGCTATAAAATTACTTAGAACCCCCAAACATTATATATTGTTTTTTTTTCCAAAACCCTAGAGAATAAAATGGCAGTCATTGCAATACTTTTTTGTATTTGTGCAGCGGTCTTACAAGCAAGATTTTTTTGGAAAAATTTCACTTTTTTGAGTTAAAAATAAGAAAACAGTAAAGTTGCCCCAATTTTTTTTCATATTGTGAAATAAAATGTTAGGCCGAGTAAAATGATACCTAACATGTCATGCTTCAAAATTGCGACCGCTCGTGCAGTGACGACAAACTTTTGCACTTAAAAACTCCATTGGCGACATTTAAAAATTCCTGCAGGTGAACAGTTTTGAGTTACAAAGGAGGGGTTGTGCTAAAATTATTGCTCTCACTCTAATGATCGCGGCGATACCTCACATGTGTGGTTTGAACATTGTTTTCATATGCGGGCGTAACTTAAATATGCATTCACTTGTGCGCGCAAGCTCGGCGGGACAGGGCGTTTTACATTTTTTTTTTCTTATTTATTTTACTGTTTTTTTTATTTTTACACCGTTCTTTTAAAGTAAATTTTTGATTACTTTATTCTTACTACAAGAAATGTAAACATTCCTTGCAATAGAAAAAAAGCATGCCAGGACCTCCTTAATATGAGATTTGGGGTAAAAATGACCGCAGATCTCATTTTTACAGTCAAATGCAAAAAAAATAAATAAATAAAAAACATTGAAAAAAAAATGTCCCCTTTAAGAGCATTGGGCGCAAATGACTTGTGACGTGCTATGGAGCAGAGTGGGCGGCATCTTCCGCTCACTCGGCATCCAGGCACTGGGGGGAGCAGACCCGATCATCTCCGCTGCTACCGGCGGATCCGGTGAGTGGTGCAGATGACGGGAAAACCCTAGATAAAAGGGATCTCGAAAGAATCGCCTGCTGAAAAAAAAATACTGGGGTTATGGTAGCTATCTGCTACCATAACAATGGTATACAACGGCAAAGTGACCGCCGTCAGGTGACAGCGTTGGTCTGGAAGTGGTTAACTGGCTGAAAAACTAACAAACTGTCCAAATGACTGATTTACGGCCAATTTTTCGTATAGTGTATGGCCAGCATAAAGGGATGCTGACCTTGCCAATTTCCTCATTAGAGCCATGCAGGTGTAGCAGCTGATTGATAATTATATATTCTCTCCCCTACAGATTCACTTTTCACATGGGCACAAACAAATAGCCATTCCTTCAGAATAACAATAGATGGGAATCTGCAACAAGATTGTTAAAATCCTTGCACATAAATCACCCAGAAGGGAATGCTTTTTTCTCAACAAAAGTGGAGTTACTCTATAAGCCTCACATTATTTAGCAGTATTAGAGCCGGTTCACACTGAGGCGGCACGACTTGCAGGGCAAAGCAAGTCGCGCCGTTCGAGGCTACCTCAGCGCGGCTTGCAAGGAGACTTCTTTACATAGAAGTCAATGCAAGTCGCGCTGAGGTCGCCCCGAAATAGTGCAGGAACCTTTTTCTAAGTCGGAGCGACCTGAGTCGCTCCTATTAGAACGGTTCCATTGCACTGCATGGGGACGACTTGTCAGGCGACTTGAGTCGCCTGACAAGTCGCCTCAGTGTGAACCGGCTCTAACAGTTGTATGGATTAATCAAGCAGAAGACAAAAAGCCTGCATTCACATAGGGGCAGCCCGACTTAGGCGCGACTTCGCTAGGCGATTTCAGCGCGACTTCCAGCGTGACTTCAAGGACCTCAGGCGACTTTACAACACGACTTTTGCCAGGCGACTTTGCCTTGACCAATCAGAGAAGGGAGGGAGGGTGCTGCCTAAAATAAATTCTATTCTTTTAACGGTAAAGTCGCTTCCATGTAGATGGGGATCCGACTTGGAGGCGACTTCTATTGAATCCTATGGGCACAATTTGGATAGAAGTCACCTATAAGTAGTACAGGAACCTTTTCAGAAGTCGCCTTGAAGTCGAAGCGACTTCAGTCGTGTATATTAAGACGGCTCCCATTCATTTCAATGGGATTTCAAATGTCAAGCGACTTGGGGCGACTTGAGGCAACTCAAGTCGGATCGCAAGTCGCCCCTGTGTGAATGGGCACTAAATGTTTGCTAAAAGAAAGCTCCGGAACACTCAAAACAATATTATTTTGTGCCGCATTTACATACCCCCCAACTGTCCCTGATATCGAGGGACTGTTCTTGATTTGGAACAAAGTCACTCTTTCCTCCTCATTTGTCGCTCATTTTGGTCTGATCTATATAACTGTATATAAAATGCACCTATTAGCTTTCAAATAGTGTTTCCCAGTGCTAAACCTTTCATCCAAATTCTAAATTGCTGTATTTGCAAATTTTAGAAGCCATTATAAAGAAATAGTAATGGTAAAAACACAGTTGTGGGTTTAACCGCTTGCTGACCGCGTAGCGACTATAAGCGGCGATAGCGTGGCTCTCTCCCGTGAATCACCACTTATAGTTGTCACTCGCGTGCCTGAGCGGGGCTGTGGGTCAGGCTGACTCTATGTCCACCGGCAGCTCACGATGCCCTGTGACAGAGCCAGAACGGGGAACCGCCGATGTAAACACGGCGGTTCCCCATTCTGACATTCGCCATGTCAGAAATCTACTGATCCCTGTACTCGGGATCAGTTAGATCTCTCGCGCCCCTGCCAGCCCAGCCCCCATACAGTTAGAACACACACAGGGAACACAGTTACCCCCTTCCCTGCCCCCTGCAGGTTAACCCATTCACTGCCAGTGACACTTATACAATAATCAGTGGATATTTAAATTTCTGATCGCTGTATAAATGTCAATGGTCCCAAAAAAGTGTCAAAAATGTCCGACATGTCCACCCCAATATCACGGTCCCAATAAAAATCACAGATCGCCGCCATTAGCAGTAAAAAAAAAATTGTAAAAACGCCAGAAATTAATTCTCATGGTTTGTAAACGCGGCAACTTTTGCGCAAACCAATTAATAAACGCAGATTGCGATTTTCTTTTTTTACCAAAAAATATGAGGAAGAATATAAATCGGCCAAAACCAATGAATACAATCGTTTTTACATTTTTTGGGGATGTGTATTTTAGCAAAATGTACAAAATATAGTTTTTTAAAAAAAAATTGTCGCTCTTTTTTTGTTTATAGCGGTTATTAGAAATGACACAGAGGTGATCAAATACCACCAAAAGAAAGCTCTATTTGTGGGAAAAAAGGACGCAAATTTTGTTTGGCTACAAGTCACACAACCGCGCAATTGTCAGTTAAAGCAACGCAGTGCAGAATCACAAAAAGTGCTCTGGTCCTAATGTGGGAAATCCTTCGGGTCCTACTTCAGCCCCGGAAGGATTTGCCCCCCTTAATGACCATAGCACTTTTTGCCATACGGCACTGCGTCAATTTAACTGACAATTGCGGTTGTGCGGCGTTGTACCCAAAACAAAATTGACGTCCTTTTTTTCCCACAAATAGAGCTTTCTTTGGTGGTATTTGATCACCTCTGCGGTTTTTATTTTTTGCGCTATAAACAAACAAAGAGCGAAAGTTTTGGAAAAAAAACTATTTTTAATTTTTTTTTCTATACTACATATCCAAAAAAAAAAACAAAGTTATTCATCAGTTTAGGCCAAAATGTATTCTTCTGCATATTTTTGGTAAATAAAATCGTAATAGGCGTTTATTGATTGGTTTGCACAAAAGTTATAGCGTCTACAAACTATGAGGATTGATTTATGATGTTTTTATTTATTTTTTTTTACCAGTAATAGCGGCAATCTGCGATTTCTATTGGGACTGCAATAGACACTTTTGACACTTTTTTGGGACCACTGACATTTATACAGCGATCAGAACTAAGAATAGCCACGGATTACTGTATAAATGTCACTGGCAGGGAAGGGGTTAACACTAGGGGGGCAATCAAGGGGTTACATTTCTTCCCTCAGCGTGTTCTAACTATGTGGAGGCTGGGCTGGCAGGGACATGACACTCACTGTTCCCGATTACAGGGAACAATAGATAACTGTCATGTCCCCTGACAGAACAGGAAACCACAGTGTTTACATTGGCGGATCCCTGTTCTGCCTTTGTATTAGGCCATCGCGACCCGCGGGCCCACTCACGCAGCATGCGGCGGGCACGAGAGCGCGTGGTGGCGGCATGCGCCCATGACTACGCCTTCGCGGATCAGCGTATATATACGGCAATTCACGCAGGGCTGCTAACCTGCCCCTGTACAGGTGCCAGTCAGGAAGTGGTTAACTAATCATTTTTTTTTTATAATTCTCCTTTAGTGCCCGTTCACACAGGGGCGACTTGCGATCCGACTTGAGTTGCCTCAAGTCGCCCCAAGTCGCTTGACATTTGAAATCCCATTGAAATGAATGGGAGCCGTCTTAATATACGCTCCGACTTCAAGGCGACTTCTGAAAAGGTTCCTGTACTACTTCTAGGCGACTTCTATCCGACTTGTGCCCATAGGATTCAATAGAAGTCGCCTCCAAGTCAGATCCCCATCTACATGGAAGCGACTTTACAGTTAAAAGAATAGAATTTATTCTTAGGCAGCCCCCTCCCTCCCTTCTCTGATTGGTCAAGGCAAAGTCGTCTGGCAAAAGTCGTGTTGTAAAGTCGCCTGAGGTCCTTGAAGTCGCGCTGAAATCGCCTAGCGAAGTCGCGCCGAAGTTGGGTCGCCCCTATGTGAATGCAGGCTTATGGGGGCATGGCAGGGGGTGTGTCCTACATACTTTTGCTAATAAGTGCCGCTCGTTCCTGTCTCAAAGTTGTGAGGCATGCATTTACAGCTCCAAATAGTTCATAGTATAGTTCATGAAAAAGCGCTCCATAACATGATGATCATATGTTATGAACTTGGTTTTTATATTTTTTTTTCAACTGTTTTTTTTAATATTTTCTCAAATCATATATGCTTTATTGCACTAGCACTTTTTCATGAACTATACTATGAACTATTTGGAGAACTACAAGCACTTAAAATCAAGTGAGGATGTTTTATTAATCATCACATCACTAGATGGTTATTTATTATTGATTGAAATAGCGATACACTATATACAGAATACTGGGTTTTGCACATTATTTAGGAAGTGTGGGAAGTGCCAGCCGCTTTATGATATTGACAACACTGAGCAGTTCATAAGGTTTCTAATCACTGTATGAATTTACAGCTTCCTGTGTACCTTCTGGTCGGGGAGTACACACTGATCATTTCATAGATGTCCCCCCAATCCCCCTGCTGAGAAGTATATGTCCATAATTCCAAGCACAACCATGGCCACTGCACCTACCAGTCCTCCCTGGCCACCTGTAAATGTTGGTGTAGGCAAAGTCATAGTATCGGCTTGGCTTCTCTCTTGCCCGAGAGCACACATGGAAGGGTGGCTCCATATGACCTTGGAAGGCATTGGAGACAATGAATTGAGCCTGTAGAGTGGAGCTGCACACTACATAGTTTATGTCAGTGGTTCTCAACCTCAGTCCTCAAGTACCCCCAACAGGCCATGTTTTGGGAACTTCCCTTAGATACAATAGCTCTTATCAATACCATGTCATTGATATTGATTTAAAGCAGTTGTGCAAAGTAAAGGAAAACCTGAAAACATGGCCCGTTGGGGTACTTGAGGACTGAGAGATTACCCCCCTCTGGGACTTTAACAGGAAACCAACTCATTGGAGTGACCAAGAGCCAAACATAAAACTTGGTGGCGGGCTTGTGGTCACATATGTGGTTTTACATATCAATGTAATGTTCCCCCCATCTTTTTGTTTTTCCATGTTCACCCACCCCACTTTTGAATGTGGTTGTGTCCTTTTTGGTTCAGAATGTACTTTATGTCTCACTCCCTGATTAATGGACCGAAGCCTCGTACACACGGGACGACGATCATATACAACAAGCCGTACGTACGATAGTTGTATGCGAAATCGATCATTTGTACATGCGATTAGAACAGCCGACATACGACGGTCGTACAACGGGAGTTGTATGAGCAAACTAGAAAACTTGGTCGTACCAACAAGCGCTCATACGACCGCTGTATCGTGTGTACAGAGAAGTTGGTACAACAAGTTGTATTGTGCAAAACACGCATGCTCAGAAGTCAGGAACGGCCGGATGCTAATTACATGCACCTGAATGTTCTTTCTTTGGTCGTACGATCGTGTAGTGCAGTCAGTATGCTAGATACAACAACCAACATATGCTTTGAGAGGATCGTACGTACGATCGTCGTCCCATGTGTACGAGGCTCTAGTATGTTTAAGGTCCTGTGATGTTTTAATTGTACCAAAAAAATGTTTTCAAGTTTTATGTTTGGCTCTTGGTCACTCCAATGAGTTGGTTTCCCGTTAAAGTCCCAGAGGGGGGTAATCTCTTTGGTAATACACACTTATGTTAGGGATGTGGGTTAACCATTGACCTTTTGATCACAGAGTGCAGCAGTGTTCAAAAACTCTACTTGAGGACTGAGGTTGAGAACCATTGGTTTATGTCAGTGGATCCTGGGTGGGGAAAAAATATCCTGGTGTCAGTGATTCTTGGGACTAAAAAATGGCCCACATTAGTGGGGCGGACATTGACCTGGCCTTAATTGTCTGGATGGATCAGATATGTCTATATAGGTCTGAGTGAGCCTGAAGTGTGCTTTTTAGTGCTATAGTCTGGATTTACCCATTGGCACACGTTATTGTGCTGGTGTGCTGCAGTGTCATACATGTTGTATGGCTCCCCAACACACTAAAGCTGGCCATAGACAGAGCGAAATCTGGCTGGTTCAGCAGGGAATGGATACATTTTGTTCTGTGTGTGGCCCTCTGCTCGACAGAAGTTGATTGTTAGATCAACTTCTGTCGAATGGACAAGTTGGAGAACACTGATCAGTATATTGTGACAGTAGAGGGTCCTGCTATCAGAATACAATGTTCTGGGAGGAAGGATTGCTCCATCCAACTCATTTGTGTGGATGGAGGAATCTGTTCACTTTTTTTGTTCATGCTGCTGGCAGCCCATTCACAATCAATCATTTGCCCTAACATAATGCATTTAAATGTAGTGTATAAGTGTGAACCCATGAACCCAGGCTTAGGGAGAATAAGGCTACATTCTGGGGCAGTTACCGGCAAGAATCAGTAGATTCTAGGTGACGGTTGTAAAGCCACCTACATATACTGTGTGACCAGCAATGGCAGTGTCATTAGTACAGTATTATCACTAATCACTGCATTAGTGTCACTAGCGACGTCTGTGTCACTAAGTGTCCCTCTCAGCCAGTGTCTGTTAGCACCAGATTGTCTACCACCCTATCACAGTCCCACTATAAGACACTGATTACCACCAGTACAGTATAGTGTCTATAGCAGTGTAAATTCCAGTTTATATACCATAGTTTGGTATATACCCTATAACTTTCATACAACCCAATTAATATACACTTATTGGATTTTTTTTTACCAAAGACATGTAGCAGAATACAATTTGGCTTAAATTTATGAAGAAATTACCTTTTTTATTGGATATGTTTTAGAATAGTAGAAAATGTAGGTCTTTTTTTCATTCATATCACAAAAAAATAAAAAACCCAGTGGTAATCAAATACCATCAAAATAAATCTCTATTTGTGATAATGACAGGGTGGATAAATATCTGTGATTTTTTTTTAAATCATATTTGTTTTTATCAATTTTTATTTTAATAACATGCTTTTGGAGTAAAAATCTATTTAAACATAGTTTTCTATTTAACCACTTCAGCCCCGGAAGGTTTTGCAGCTTTAGGACCAGAGCACTTTTTGCGATTCAGCACTGCATCGCTTTAACTGACAATTGCGCGGTCGTGTGACGTTGTACCCAAACAAAATTTGCGTCCTTTTTTTCCCACAAATAGAGCTTTCTTTTGGTGGTATTTGATCGCCCCTGCGTCATTTCTGATCGCCGCTATAAACAAAAGAAGAGCGACCATTTTGCAAAAAAAAACAAATTTCTTACTTTTTGCTAAAATACAAATCCAAAAAAAAAATATAAAAAAAACATTTTTTTCACTGTTTTTGGCCGAATTATATTCTTCCTCATATTTGCGATAAAAAAATTGCAATTGGCGTTTATTGATTGTTTTGCGCAAAAGTGGCCGCGTTTACGGATGGTGAGAATTCATTTCTGGGGTTTTTATTTTTTTTTTATTTTTTACTAGTAATGGCGGCGATCTGCGATTTTTAGCGGTAATGCGATATTGGGGCGGACATGTCTGAACATTTTGACACTTTTTTGGGACCAATGACATTTATTCAGCGATCAGAAATTTAAATGTCCACTGATTACTGTATAAATGTCATTGGCAGTGAAGGGGTTAACCTGCAGGGGGAGAGCTAGGGGTTAATAGTGTTCCCTGGGTGTGTTCTTACTGTGGGGGGGTTGGGCTAACATGGGCATGAGAGATCTAACTGATCCCAGTGACAGGGATCAGTAGATCTCTCATGCCCCACTGACAGGGCGGGGAACCGCCGTGTTTACATCGGCGGTTCCTCGTTCTTTCTCTTTTGCCGCTCATCGCGGCTCGCCGGCGGACATCGGGTCCGCCCGAGCCGCGGGCACACTCCCCAGGAGTGCGGGGGCGCGCGCGCGCCCCCTGGTGGCCAATTGCAAATCGCCGCTTATTTACGGCGATTCGCGCAGCGCTCCCCCACTGCCGCCGTGAAAAGACGGCGCGCGGTGGGGAAGCGGTTAAGATACATTATTAATTTAGTTTATTCAACATGAAATGGAGCTTAGTTACGTACCATGAGGCTGTATTTGTAACTATTAGAATGTAACTATTAAACTGCGTAGAGGGTTCTTTACGGTAAGAGCAGCGAGGATGTGGAATTCTCTTCCACAAACAGTGGTTTCTGCTGAGAGTATAGATAATTTCAAAAACTATTAGATGCACACCTAAGGGACCACAACATTGAGGGATATACAATATAATACTGACATAAAAACACACACATAGGTTGGACTTGATAGAGTTATGTCTTTTTTCAACCTCGCTAACTAAATAACTGACTATGTAACTATATACTGCAATATTTACATTTTTGGTAAATTCATTCAATGAATCCAAGCTCTGCAAGCTGAGATAACATGCACTGCATTGGTGCATTCACACAGTTTCACAGTAACCATGAGATAAAACAAAGTTCAGGAATATTCCTTTATCCCATTGTGTTGCAAATCTATGTACACTACAAACTGTATGATTGAATTGGTTCTGATATCACTCTTTTACTAACCCGATAAGGTTATTACTCTAAATAGGAAACCTTAATTCTGTTTGCAGATATTAAAGCATCTAATTACCAGCAAGAATAAGTCTTTACATTTAACCACTTCAGCCTCGGAAGGCTTTACCCCCTTTCTGACCAGAGCACTTTTTGCGATTCGGCACTTTAAGTGACAATTGCCCCATCGTGCGACGTTGTACCCAAACAAAATTAACGTTCTTTTTTCCCACAAATAGAGCTTTCTCTTGGTGGTATTTGATCACCTCTACGGTTTTTATTTTTTGCGCTATAAACAAAAAAGTGCGGAAATTTTGAAGAAAACAAATTTATTCATCACGTTTGGCCAGTATATATTCTTCTACATATTTGTGTTAAACAAAAAAAAGGCAATCAGCGTTATTGATTGGTTTGCGCAAAGGTTGCCGCATTTACAAACCATGAGAATTAATTTCTAGCGTTTTTACAAATTTTTTCTTTTTTACTTGTAATGGTGGCGATCTGCGATTTTTATAAGGACTGCAATATTGCGGCGGACATGACGGTTGTTTTTGACACTTTTTTGGGACCAGTGACATTTATACAGCAATCAGATCTTTAAGTATCCACTGATTACTGTATAAATGTCACTGGCAGGAAAGAGGTTAACCTGCAGGGGGCAATCAAGAGGTTAACTGGGTTCCCTCACACTGTGTTCTAACTGTACGGGGGCTGGGCTGGCAGGGGCATGACAGTACTAACTGATCCTTGTCATGGGATCAGTAGATCTGTCATGCCGCCTGTCAAAACGGGGAACCGCAGTGTTTACATTGGCGGTTCCCTGTTCTTCCTCTCTGGAAGGTGAACGCGGGTCGGCGGAGGACATCGAGTCCGCCCGACCCAAGGCCACACTCAGGCAGAGTGCGGCGGGCGAAAGAGTGCGCCCACCCGCAACTGCACGGATCGTCATTTATGGACGGTGATCTGCGCAGCGGAGCCAACTTGCTGCAGTAAATGTACGTGAGGCGGTTGGCAAGTGGTTAAAGAGCACCTGTCAGTGAGTCAACAGTGGGTCAGAGGAGGAGCTGCTGCGGGACAGAGATGGCAGTTGCTCTTTAAAAATTATCATTTAAAATCGAGTTGATTTAAATCAAATCCACCCTGGATAATGATAGAAATTGAATGTGGGTACAGTGTTGCATGACCGCGCAATTGTCAGTTAAAGTAGAGCAGTGCTGGATTGCAAAAAATGCTCTGGTCATGAAGGGGGTAAAATCTTCTGGTGATCAAGTGGTTGATTATCAGCCCCTGAGTAAGTGAGGATGAACTACTCCTGGTGTGTGATGGAGTTGCATACCTCCCAACTTTTGGAAATTGGAACAAGGGACCTCTATTAGCAAAATGAAGGCACAGGACACACCCCTGCTACGTTCCCCCTTAAAGGAGAATTATACAAAAAAATAATGAATTAAACCAACCAGTGTATTTTTTTTACCTCCTTTATACTGGCTCTTGAAATTTACAAATGCAGCAGTTTAGAAATTGGATAAAAGGTTAAAGCGGTAGTAAATCACATTTTTTTAACCACTTGCCGACCAGCCACCGTAAAACGGCGGCAGGTCGGCTTGTTCCCACGATTCGCTGTAGCTGTATGTCACTCGCGGGAACGTGTGGTATGGGCATGCCCGCCCACTGGCTAGATGGAGAGCCAATCAGTGGGTAGGGCAGACTCTATGTCCACCGGCCACCCGCGATCACTCCAGAGCGGGTCTGCGAGTGTAAACAAAGTAGATTCCCGTTCTGTCAGGGGAGATGAGTGAGATTGTCTGTTCCCAGTGATGGGGAACAGCGATCTATCTCTCCTCCCCCAGTCAGCCCAGCCCCCATACAGTTAGAACACGCACAGGGAACACACTGAACCCCTTGATCGCCCCCTAGTGTTAACCCCTTCCCTGCCAGTGAAATGCATACAGTAATCGGTGGCTATTTTCAGCTCTGACCGCTGTATAAATGTTACTGGTCCCAAAAAAGTGTCCGATCTGTCCGCCCCAATCCCGCTAAAAATTGCAGATCACTGCCATTACTAGTAAAAAAAAGTAATCATAATAAAAATGCCATAAATCTATCCCCTATGTTGTAGACGCTATAACTTTTGTGCAAACCAACCAGTGTACGTTTATTGTGATTTTTTTTTTACCAAAAATACAGTTGTGCTCATAAGTTTACATACCCTGGCAGAATTTGTGATTTCTTGGATATTTTTCAGAGAATATGAATAATAACACAAAAACATTTCTTTCACTCATGGTTAGTGTTTGGCTGAAGCCATTTATTATAAGGCCCCTTTCACACAAGCAGAGCCTGTTGTGACGGGCTCCGCTGCTTAGCGGGGATCCGTCAGTTTATCCCCGATGAGCCGACGGATGACAGGACAGTCTCTGCACTCCATGCAGAAACGGACCTGTCACAGTTCCATTCTCCTCTATGGAGGATCGGATGAACATGGACCGTTCATATAGAGCAGGTTCTCAACTCCTGTCCTCGGGACCCACTAACAGGCCAGGTTTGCAGGATAACTGAAATACATCACAGGTGATATCATTTGCTGCTCAGTGATTGCAGTATTCTAGTCTGCATCTTCCCAAGGTAATATTTAAAATCTGGCCTGTTGGTAAATCCTGAGGACCGGAGTTGAGAACCACTGATATAGAGCATCTTTTGTACAAAGTTTAGACGAGTTTTACGTTTTTTCTGCCAGTAAGCCCCAATCAGGAATGTGAATGAGAAGGGTTTTTTTCCTGCCTCTAAACTTTGATCTCAAAATATGCCTCTAATCGTCCTAATGTGTATGGTGGACACATAGGATAACATTGAGCTGCATCTACAGGTAGAACACAAAACTCCTGTAGAAGCAACGTTTTTTACGCCAGTGTGCATGGAGCTTCAGTTAACCGTGTTTTCTCTTTTTAAATCATAATGACAACAGAAACTACCCAAATGACCCTGATCAAAAGTTTACATACCCCAATTCTTTATACCGTGTATTGCCTCCTTTAACATCAATGACAGCTTGAAGTCTTTTGTGGTATTTGTGGTGTTTGTGGATGAGGCTCTTTATCTTCTCAGGTGGTAAAGCTGCCCATTCCTCTTGGCAAAAAACCTCCAGTTCCTGGAAATTCTTGGGCTGTCTTGCATGAACTGCACGTTTGAGATCTCCCCAGAGTGGCTCAATGATATTGAGGTCAGGAGACTGAGATGGCCACTCCAGAACCTTCACTTTATTCTGCTGTAGCCAATGACAGGTCGACTTGGCCTTGTGTTTTGGATCATTGTCTTGTTGGAATGTCCAAGTAAGTCCCATGCGCAGCTTCCTGGCTGATGAATGCAAATGTTCCTCCAGTATTTTTTGATAACATACTGCATTCATCTTGCCATCAATTTTGACCAAATTCCCTGTGCCTTTGTAGCTCACACATCCCCAAAACATCAGCAATCCACCTCCATGTTTCACAGGCCTTGCTGACTCCTCTCCAAATGTAGGGTTTATGGTTGTGGCCAAAAACCTCAATTTTGGTCTCATCACTCCAAATGACTTTGTGCCAGAAGGTTTGAGGCTTGTCTCTGTGCTGTTTGGCGTATTGTCAGCGGTATACTTTGTGGCATTTGCGTAGAAATGGCTTTCTTCTGGTGACTCGACCATGCAGCCCATCTTTCTTCAAGTGCTTTCTTATTGTGCATCTTGAAACATCCACACCACGTTTTCAGAGAGTCCTGAAGTTATTTGTGGGTTTTTCTTTGCATCCCGAACAATTTTTCTGGCAGTTGTGGCTGAAATTTTAGTTGGTCTACCTGAATGTGGTTTGGTTTCAACAGGACCCCTAATTTTCCACTTCCTGATTAGAGTTTGAACACTACTGATTGACATTCTCAATTCCTTGGATATCTTTTGATATCCCTTTCTTGTTTTACACAGTTCAACTACCTTTTCCCACAGCTCCTTTGACAATTCGTTTGCTTTCCCTATGACTCAGAATCCAGAAATGTCAGTGCAGCACTGGATGAAAGATGCAAGGTCTGTCAGGAGTCCAGAAACTCATTGACCTTTTATACACACACACTAATTACAAGCATACACATCAAAGGTGAGGATGGTTACCTTTAATAGCCATTCAAACCCCTTTGTGTCAACTTGTGCGCATGTAATCAGGCCAAAATGTAAACTTTTGATCAGGGTCATTTGGGTAGTTTCTTTTGTCATTATGATTTAAAAAGAGTAAACACAGTTGATTGATAATAAATGGCTTCAGCCGAACACTAACCATGAGTGAAAGAAATGTTTTTGTGTCATTCATATGCTCTGAAAAATGGCCAAGAAACCATAAATTCTGCCATGGTGTGTAAACTTATGAGTACATAAAAAAGGCAGAGGGGATCAAATACCACCAAAAGAAAGCTCTATTTGTGGGAAAAAAGGACGCCAATTTTGTTTGGGTACAACGTTGCGACGCAGTACCGTATCGCAAAAAATGGCCTGGTCAGGAAGTGGGTAAATCCTTCCGGGGCTGAAGTGGTTAAACCCCATAAGACAATTTCATAATGTGCTAGTATGCATCGCACATTATGAAATTCTTACCATAAAACGAAGCCTTCCAGAAACGCGCTGGAACGCTGAAGGTGCTTCCATCTTCATCCAGTCTTCCTTCTAGGGCTGGTGCAAGGATTTTTGACACCCTAGGAGAAATCTAATTTTGATGCCCCCATTGGCTCCACCCCTGACTCCACCCCCTTTGCCCTGAGCATGTGACAGGAAGCATCTCCTTCCTCTAGTGCTGGCTTCAGTGCTGCGCTGTACCTATATTTACACTACCTGTCACACGGAGCAGCTGCCTGAGACTGAGTTAGTTACATGCTGCAGCCTGCAGCCCCGGAGGGAAACCAGCGGACGGGCGCCCCTAGGCAGTAGTGCGCCCTAGGTGGCTGCCTAGTTTGCCTAGTGGTAGCACCGGCCCTGCTTCCTTCCTATAAAGATCAGACTAAAATGAGGGACAAATGAGGAGGAAAGAGGGGCAGAGGGACTTTGTTGCTGTGTATGGGGTGATCGGTGCAGTGATGGGGGGGGGAAGCCTCATTGTATGGAAGGTGCTGTGTATGGGATGATTGGTGCAGTGATGGGGGAAGCCTCATTGTATGGAAGGTGCTGTGTATGGGGTGATCGGTGCAGTGATGGGGGGAAGCCTCATTGTATGGAAGGTGCTGTGTATGGGGTGATCGGTGCAGTGATGGGGGGAAGCCTCATTGTATGGAAGGTGCTGTGTATGGGGTGATCGGTGCAGTGATGGGGGAAGCCTCATTGTATGGAAGGTGCTGTGTATGGGATGATCGGTGCAGTGATGGGGGAAGCCTCATTGTATGGAAGGTGCTGTGTATGGGGTGATCGGTGCAGTGATGGGGGAAGCCTCATTGTATGGAAGGTGCTGTGTATGGGATGATCGGGGCAGTGATTGGGGAACCCTCATTGTATGGAAGGTGCTGTGTATGGGGTGATCGGGGCAGTGATTGGGGAAGCCTCATAGTATGGAAGGTGCTGTGTATGGGGTGATCGGTGCAGTGATGGGGGGAAGCCTCGTTGTATGGAAGGTGCTATGTATGGGGTGATCGGTGCAGTGATGGGGGGAAGCCTCGTTGTATGGAAGGTGCTGTGTATGGGGTGATCGGTGCAGTGATGGGGGAAGCCTCATTGTATGGAAGGTGCTGTGTATGGGATGATCGGGGCAGTGATTGGGGAAGCCTCATTGTATGGAAGGTGCTGTGTATGGGGTGATCGGTGCAGTGATGGGGGGAAGCCTCGTTGTATGGAAGGTGCTGTGTATGGGGTGATCGGTGTGTGATCGGTGCAGTGATGGGGGGAAGCCTCATTGTATGGAAGGTGCTGTGTATGGGGTGATCGGTGCAGTGATGGGGGAAGCCTCATTGTATGGAAGGTGCTGTGTATGGGGTGATCGGTGCAGTGATGGGGGGGAAGCCTCATTGTATGGAAGGTGCTGTGTATGGGATGATCGGGGCAGTGATGGGGGAAGCCTCATTGTATGGAAGGTGCTGTGTATGGGGTGATCGGTGCAGTGATGGGGGGGAAGCCTCATTGTATGGAAGGTGCTGTGTATGGGGTGATCGGTGTGTGATCGGTGCAGTGATGGGGGGAAGCCTCGTTGTATGGAAGGTGCTGTGTATGGGGTGATCGGTGCAGTGATGGGGGGAAGCCTCATTGTATGGAAGGTGCTGTGTATGGGGTGATCGGTGTGTGATCGGTGCAGTGATGGGGGGAAGCCTCATTGTATGGAAGAGCCGCACTGACTCCTCCTAGAGCTCAGCTCTCAGTGACAGCTCCGTACAGCAGGCGCTCAGCTCCTCTCCTCCAGCATTAGGGCAGCAGCTGGCTCTCGTCTCCTCGTAGTGTGGATCTCTCCGCTCCTCCCTCCTCCTTCTCCAGGGGGGACACAGCGGGGGTTCACCATCCTCCTCACCGGCATGCTCTGGAGTGGGGGGCTCGGCATCGCCATGCCTGGGGAGCAATGAGAGGGGGCAAACCACGCCACGGCTGTGCTTGCCAAAACCTCTTCCGTAAAGTCTTGTCTCAGTGCAGCTGCTGCTACGCCCGGGTGAGAGGTGAGTGCGACCCCCGATCCACCCCTTCTCTGTCTGTCTACCCAGTGTACCCCGATCTCTCTGTGTCCCCCGATCTCTTACTGTCCCCCGACTTTCTCCATCCAGCAGTCTGTGGTGTTTTCCTGCTCATGTCTGTGGCATTCCGATGTGTGATGTTTGCAGCCAGCACAGCCCAGCATGCAATCTCATCTACAGCATGGGATACTTCCCAGTAGGATTGCAGAGGAGAGAACTTCCACTGTGTGCTGCCTTCTATGTCATTGGCACTGTCTGCCCTGTATATACCATGCCCCTGTATAGTGCTGGCTGCCCTGTATATACCATGCCCCTGTATATACCATGTCCCTGTATAGTGCTCACTGCCCTGTATATACCATACCTCTGTATATACCATGCCCCTGTATATACCATGCCCCTGTATAGTGCTGGCTGCCCTGTATATACCATGCCCCTGTATAGTGCTGGCTGCCCTGTATATACCATGCCCCTGTATATACCATGCCCCTGTATATACCATGTCCCTGTATATACCATACCCCTGTATAGTGCTGGCTGCCCTGTGTATACCATGTCCCTGTATATACCATGCCCCCGTATAGTGCTGGCTGCCCTGTATATACCATGTCCCCGTATAGTGCTGGCTGCCCTGTATATACCATGTCCCCGTATAGTGCTGGCTGCCCTGTATATACCATGTCCCTGTATAGTGCTGGCTGCCCTGTATATACCATGTCCCTGTATAGTGCTGGCTGCCCTGTATATACCATGTCCCTGTATAGTGCTGGCTGTCCTGTATATACCATGTCCCTGTATATACCATGTCCCTGTATAGTGCTGGCTGTCCTGTATATACCATGTCCCTGTATAGTGATATTGCTGGCTGCCCTAAATGTCACATTTTTCTCTCTCTTATGGGAAGGAGGTTGTCTGGAAGCAGTGATTCCCATTGAAAGGAATTTGCATTGTCTACATCCATCACTGAATATTGTTACATGTGTCGCGGAGGAGACCATGGGGACCAGTCAGGGAGTGGGGGGTAAAGGGTTTGTTCAGGCTGAGCACATATTAGACTAGATCTTAGGCTGGCCATACATTATACAATTTTCTTGTTCAATATTTTTAGATTTACCTTCGGCTTTGTAGTGCAAGGGCCTGTCTGATTGCATACACATTTAAAAGTGTTTAGATTTGACCTCATATTATATGTTTTTTCTAAAGCTAAAGGAAAATTGTATAATGTATGGCTAGCCTTAAGGCCTGTACACACGATGCAATGGTCGTAAAACAATAGTCTTACAACAGCTTGTTGTACAATAATCTGACCGTTAGTATGTGCGATTACAACAGCCGACGTTCAACAGTCGCACAACAGAAGTTGGATGAGCAGACTAGAAAACTTTGGTTGGCCAACAAGCTGTTGTACGACTGTTGACTCGTGTGTACAACAAAAAATGTGCGTGCAAAACACGCATGTTCAGAAGTCAGGAACGCCTGGAAGTGTTCGGTCGTGTAAACCTACGGCCCTAATTCACCTGAACCTCCTCTTTATACGCTCGTAACACGTCACTGTGTTCAGCTTTGTTGAACGATTACTTGACTCACGTCAGTACGCTAGACACAGCCGATTTTAGTCAAAAGTTGAAGGTGCGGCCATACGACCGTTGCACCGTGTGTACGAGGCTTTAGTCTGAAATCTTGCCCAGCATCAAGTTGTAGGTTGAAGGAGCTTTAAACCAGTTTGGTTGAAGGACATCATCCAATAGTATTATGGTGGTGTGACTGAAGAACATGAATGTTGAACTTTCAGCTTCTGCACATGGAAAGATTTTCTACACCTGGGTTTGTGATTGAAGTAAATTTAGAATTGAACTTCACACCATAAGTGAGTCCAAAAGATAGGTTTATTCCAGATATTTGGTATATGAAAGCCAATGCGTTTCTGGGGCTCTACTACATCCTCCCCATCAGGGCTTGAAAACGGGGTATGTGGACTCAACTCCATGAAATGATTGCTCACCGTTGCTCTGCAAGGCCACTCGTATTCAAAACATTTGCGCTATTCTTTGAGCCCGCATGCCCTATTTCTATCTTTTTCTTCAAGTCCAGGTGAAGAGGGGGGAGAGTGCTGTGCAATGATATATAGAATTTTTGTTTGGAATAAACCTATCATTTGGACTCAAATATTGTGGCTTTAATTCTGGACTCACCTACCATGTCAGGATTGTCCGAGGACTGGTTTGGAAAGGTTCCATGTTATCTCATGCTCTTGTCTTGTAAATTGGGATTTCTTTTTAAAGTAATGTGCATCCATGGTAAAGTTACATGGACAATTTAAAGAGACCCTACCCCTAACCTAAAAACATTGCAGAATAATCAATACCTGCAGCATCTTCCCCTTTTCTAAATTATTTGGCAACGTGCCTCTGAATTTGCAAATGTAACTACTTCAGAAGGGTCCCTTTCCTAGCACAGTCCCCTCCCTTCTCGTAAGTCATAACCCCCTCCTTTTCTGGGAGCCCCTAATTGTCTGTGCTGGTGAAGCTCCTCCAACCCTCCCCGCACCTTCCTACAACATCTTTTATGTAATATTTGGTAAGCTACGGTTCACAGTGCCGCAACTTTGAATCCGGACATCCCTGCACGACTTCATTGCGGCTTGCAATCGACTTATTTAACAGCAGTCCATGCACGTTGTGCTGAAGTCACACCAAAAGTAGTGCAGGAACCTTTTTCTAAGTCGGAACGATTAGATCGGTTCCATTGCCATTCATGGTGTGCCACTTATCATGTGACTTTGAACTCTTAAGTCATGCCAGTGTGAACCTGGGCTAAAGGAGTGAAGAGAAATACTATAGACCAGGGATATGCAATTAGCGGGCCTCCAGATGTTGCAGAACTACAAATCCCATGAGGCATAGCAAGACTCTGACAGCCACAAGCATGACACCCAGAGGCAGAGGCATGATGGGACTTGTAGTTTTGCAACAGCTGGAGGTCCGCTAATTGCTTATCCCTGCTATAGACTATCACTTGAGCAACAGCTCTGAACCGGTTGGGGCTACAGACATCACATCCAAGATGGTGGCACCCAGCAGCAGTGCAAGGGCTTTTGGTGGTTTTTATAACATGTATGAAATATACATATAATCTTATGGGACGATAGTTGTTGAAATGAATGGAATGAAGACAGGGTCTCTTCTTTTATCTAATGTCTTGTCCCACATTAGTGGGTATGTTTCCTGGCGTGCCAGGGTTGCCTGAGGTCGGTTTTGGAAAGACTTTGTATTATCTCTTTTATCATATCTTTTTCTTGTGGATTGGTACTTTTTTAGTGATGTGTATCTGTGATAAAACTACCTGGGCCATGTCACATTAATGCCTCTGGCAATCACAAAGTTGTCTAACTGAGCCAACAAATTAGTGGATAAAAACAATTTCTCTAGCATGAGTTTATATTAGGTACATGTGACATGGATATACGGAGAACATACCGTAGATTATATTCTTAAGCCTTGTACACACGGGACGATGATCGTATACAATAGGTCGTATGAACGACCGTTGTATGCGAAATCGATCGGTCGTACGCGCTATTAGAACAGCCGACATACGACGGTCGTACAAGGGTAGTTGTATGAGCAGACTAGAAAACTTGGTCGTACCAACAAGCGGTCAGAAGTCAGGAACGGCCGGATGCTAATTACATGCACCTGAACTTTCTTTCTGTGGTCGTACGATCGTGTAGTGCAGTCAGTATGCAAGTTACATTATCCAACATACGATCTTGGTCCGTTCTAAGTTTGACTGATTCTGGTCAGATTTCGGAGCATGTGTACCCTGCTGCTAGCATGAATGCTAGCAGAGTTTAGCATACAACCTATTACATTGAACGTATGACTGACGTGATGTGCTAGCATGCTGGTGTCTTTCTTTCAAGTCCACGTACATTAATCGTAGGCCGGCAAGGA
>BLSH010064512.1:594204-604729 GCA_018402905.1 Glandirana rugosa
GGGGGGGGGGTGATCTGAAGGGCAGTAGAGGACACTGCTATGGGGGTGGCCCTTCCCAAAGCAGTGTCCCCTGCCCCCTTTACATCACCCCCCCAACACACACAGTAGTGTCCTCTGCCCCCCCCCCTTTCTCCTATAGCAGTGACCTCTTGGGAGGAAGGGAGGAGTCACTCAGTGTAAGTCCTTCCCACTGGGCTGCCCCCGGTGCATGCTGGGAGGGATTTACACACATTGCCTATCCCGCCGCCCGATCACACTGATGCAAGGAAGGGAGCTGGGTCCTCCATGCCTGCATTGCCAGTGTGAGTAACTGCCTGGCTGGGGGATTGCCCCCCCCCCCTTATTTGGTGGCGCTGGCTCCGTAAGCTTGAGTGCCCGCAGAGAGTTCGAGTACCCACAGAAAGGGATCTGCGTGCTATAGAGGGATATGCTTTGTTGATATTTCCTGATTGAGGTTTACAACACTTTAAGTTTACCTAGACATAACTGCACCAGGCTCCAACCTACCTGCACCAGCCTCATTAACAGGCGTTTTTTGGTTAAAAAATAGCAGAGGACTGATTTTTTTAAAAAAAACCACTATTGACGCCGGCGCTCACTAACGCCGATGCAAAACGCAGGTAAAAACGCAATTTTTTTCCAAAACGTCGGACCCGACGTTTTGCCTATTTTTTCACAGACGCCCGTGTGTATGAGGCCTTAAAGCTAAAGACTAACTAGGGTTTTCAAGGGCTGAATTTAGTCATTGTGAGATCCAAGAAAAATGGTCACATGTGGCAATTCAACCACTTTGAAAGATTTAACCCCCTTAATGACCAGGCCATTTTTTTGCGATACGGCACTGCGTTTCTTTAACTGCCAATTGTGCGGTCGTGCAATGGTGTACCCAAATAAAATTTGTCCTTTTTTCCCACAAATAGAGTTTTTTCTCTTTTGGTGGTATTTGGTCACCTCTGCGGTTTTTATTTTTTGTGCTATAAACAAAAAAATTTTGACAATTTTGAAAAACTCCAACATTTTTTGCTTTCTGTTCTAATACACATCCCATTAAAACAATTTAAAAAATCTAATTTGTTCATCAATTTAGGCCAATATGTATTTTGCTACATATTTTTGGTAAAAAAAAAACATCCCAACAAGCGTATATTGATTGGTTTGCGCAAAAGTTATAGTGTCTTCAAACTATGGGATAGATTTATTTATTCTTTTTTATTCAGCGACTTCTAGCGGAACTGCGATATTGCGGCGGACAAATTGGACACTACCTAACACTTTTGACACTTTTTTTGGGAACCAGTGACACTAATACAGCGCTCAGTGCTAAAAAAAATGCACTGTCACTGTACTAATGACACTGACAGGGAAGGGTTTAACATCTAGAGTGATCAAGGGGTTAAAAAGGAAGTAAACCCAGATGGGGTTTACTTCCTCTATATTCCACTGCAAAGTAGATGCATAATGGGCTACTATGCTTTGTATAGTAGCCCATTATGTGTCACTTACCTGCAGACAAAGCCAGCGACATCCAGCACTGTCCCCTGTGCTGGCAGCGTCCATCTTCTGCCCCTCTTCCTTCCGGGGTCGCAATCTCCAGCTCTGTGATGAAGTGACGTCGCTCCCGCGCATGCGTTTGGAGCCGCCAGTCACAGTACGATCACAGTGCAGAAACGGCACGGAGGCCGTTTCATCACTGCACATGTGTCGAATGACGTCGGAAAATCGAGTACACTGCATATCTCCTGAACCGTGCAGGTTTAGGAGATCTGCAGGGCACCTACAGGTAAGCTTTATTATAGGCTTACCTGTAGGTTAAAGTGGTTGTCACGGGTTGTCAATCACTTTAAATGTGTGTCCAACTTGTGTTACTGTGTGTGCTGTTTTTACTATGAAATGTGCTGTTTTTTACTTCTTGCTTTGCAGGGAGAAAAAGCAGCACATTGCTGCTGCCAGAAAAGAGCCTTGTGTTTGTTTCCATACACAGGGACCTCTTTGGTAATTACTGGAGCCGATCGCCGGGTGCCAGCAACCAATCAGTGGCCAGCACCCGCTGATTGGTCCGTGCTGCAGCCAATCGCTGCACAGCGCGTTTCCTTCCAGCAGCGCGGATCACATACTAGGTACATGATCCGGCGCAGAACGGCCACCCTACCGCAGTCTATGTGCAATGGGAGGTCATAAAGTTATTAATTCAGTCTCCTATGAACCCTCCTTTAGATTTTCCAACAATTGTGTACCCAAATTGAAGGGTATAATGTAACTATTGTAATCAATTTCCCATACATCTTTACGGTGTACTCATGTTTATAATAACCACATACACGAGTACAGTGTTACACAGCTATGCATGTCAATGACAGGCTGTACAGTGCACCTGGGTTGCTTGGGTGGAGGAAACATGACTGCAATTACACTGAACAGGCTCAACCAGCCAGTATGCAAGAGCCCTAATGCTGGACTCACATTTAAAGTGGTTGTTAATTCTTCTGGAAAAAAAACAACCTGCAAGACAAAGGCATAATGAGCTAGTATGCATCGCAGACTAGCTCATTATGAAATACTTACCTTGAAACAAAGCTGTTGCAGCGGTCCCTGCACACCCCTGTGACTGGCAACATACTTGTTCATGGTTCGGCGGCTCCTGCCAATCACATTGCAGGCTCCAGCGCTATGATTGGCCAGAGCCGCGCTGACATCACTCCTGTGCATGCACGCGGGAGCCGCACACTTAGTGAAGAAACGGCACAGTCGTGCTGTTTCTTCACTGCGCCGATGACATTGGCACATGCGAATACAGTGAATATCTCCTACATGGTGCAAGTTTAGGAGAAGTCATGGACCCTACAGGTAAGCCTTATTATGTGGTTGTACAGAGCTTACAACCACTTTAACATCGCTTCTTTTGAATAATGTTATTACATTTTGGTTTGGTGTTTTTCATTTTTGTACCATTCAACCTAATCAATAGAGCAGTATCAGTGGCTCGCAGGTGTAATGGTACCTCTATACAGGCAGACAGTTACTGAGCTGCAGGAAGTGTCAATGGACTACCAGGGTGCTGGTCAGTGCACTCAAAGTCCATTGAGAACTACAAGTCCATCTTTGAGGTAGAAGACGGGACTTGTAGTTTATTCATTCACAGATTGCTGTGAATGAATGATGCAGCTATGCGGGAGAAGCCCTTACCATCCTCATCGTTTGTAAATGTGAACCCCCCGCCTAATGTAACAGGGAAGGGGGCTCTGAAGGCGAGGGGCTGGTGTTACCAACATGTTGGTAAAGGTGAGCCTATCCTTGAAGGCTAAAGTTTAGTCAAAAAATAATTTTTATAATTATAGCTGAAGTCACATCACTTACCTGTAATGAAGGATGAGTCACATCTGTCAGGCAGCTGCCAAATTGGACATTGACAGTGAAAAAGGTTCTCCCATATCTACCTACATGCCATCCTGAATATAAAAGTAGGGGACACCACAGCAAGGTGACAAGATGAGACTGGAAACTCAGTGAAGCGGGAGGAAGGGCGGATTCTAATTCCACCCAAAAGTGGAACTTGCGCTTTAAGGGAAGGTGACCCCCTGACATGCCACAATTGGCATGTCATTTTTTTTGGGGGGGGGGGACCGGGGCAGGTCCACTTCCTCTCCTAGAGCCGCGGCTCCGGAAGGAAGTTCACCTTCCCCCCTCCCTCTTGGCGATCTTCTGGAACACGTCATAGGTCTCAGAAGATATGCCGGCCATTCACAAGGTGCAGCGCGACTCGCGTATGCGCACTGCGCGCCCGGCTTTGAAGCCAAAGCCGGTTGCCCACACTTGTGATGCTGGCGCCGCCGAGGAGAGGGGGAGAAGAGCGAGCCCTCGGGCAACCGCATCGCTGGAGCCAGGGACAGGTGAGTGTCCGATTGTTAAAAGTCAGCAGCTACACTTTTTCTACTTTTAACTGGGTGGAACTCTGCTTTAAGCACATAAAAATAGATCAGGTGACCTTATAGCTGCACTTGTCACTTTTTACACTTTGCAGAAAGGCCACAGAATAACTAAAAACAAGTGCAGCAATGAACTTTGATTGTAGTGAAATATTCCATAAGTCATTTGTAGAGGAATAGTCATGAGGTATGGAATATGATATTTTTAGTTGGTTTATTTTCAGCTAAAGAGAAATGGAGAAAAGAAAATGGAAAATGGGCGGTGAGAATCAGGGTTGTTAATTCCTTTTGTTTTATTTTCCCATATAAGAAAAAAGTTTAGACAGCTGGTATTTTTTCCTATTAACTTTTTTTTTTTTTTTCAACAATTTCCCTTTGGGATTAAAGCGGTAGTAAACCCGCACCTAAAGGAAAAAAAAAAAAAAAAAGAAACCTGCAAGACAATAGCATATACAGTATGCATCGCAGACTAACACAATATGAAATACTTACCTTAGAATGAGGCCTCCGATGCCCGAGTCGGTCAGCACTGAGGGAGCTGATATGATGTCCTTCTTTCTTCTTCCGGGTACGCGACTTCGGCGCTGTGAGTGGCCGGAGCTGCGAGACATCACTCCTGCGTTTGCGGGCGGGAGCTCTTCGTTTCGGCAGCGATCTTTGATTTTCCGGCAGCCTCCGCTGGATCATCAGAGCTCATGCGCCGTGACGTCAGGCAGCTGCATTCAGAGCGAATATCTCCTAAACCATACAGGTTTAGGAGATATTCATTTTACCTACAGGTGAGCCTTATTGTAGGCTTACCTGTAGGTAAAAATCACTTTAGGGGTTTACAACCCGCTTTAATATATTCTATATTAAGCCTGGCACACACAATGAGATTATTGGACGAATGATCCTCCTTTCATTTTTGCATGCTAGTCTCCATATCGAAAATGAAGAGGTTACTGAAGTAGGAAAATTCTCGTACGACAGAATAAAAATTCAGAAGTGATGTAATGTATTTGTATTGTAATTTTGGATGAAATTTGTACTGATTAAACGAAAATTGTACGATCTGGTATCGTACGAAAACTATTTTTTGGTTTGTCCCTTTGGAAAATTGCAGAGGAAAGCTGTGTACTATCGATCAGATTATTGTACGATCGCTTCGAAAGCGATATTTTTTTCTGATCGTGTGTACGGACCTTTACTCTTTTTTGCTTTTTTAACCACTTGCCGACCGCCGATCGGCATCTGACGGTGGCAAAGTGGCTCGTTCCCGCAAATCGCCGTCATACGACGGTGGCTGCGGGAACGAGTTTAGTGAGCGCGCGCGCGCCGCCGGAGGCGCGCCCGCGCGCTCACTGTGTCCAGGGGGGGCCAGGGAGCGGGTGCGGCGGCTTTGATTGCCGCCGGCAACCCGCGATGCCCCCCCCCCCCCCGGAGCGAATGAGCGGAGGTCCGTGTATGTAAACACGGACCTCCGCTCTGTGTGAGGGGGAAGGGCTATGATCACAGCCTTCCTTTACGTGAAGGCTGTGACCACTTCCCTTCCCCAGCTAGGCAGTCCCCCATACATTTAGAACACGCCCAGGGAACATAGTTAACCCTTAGTGCGCCCCCTGCAGGTTAACCCCTTCACTGCCAATGGCATTTACACAGTAATCAGTGCATTTTTATAGCACTGATCGCTGTATAAATGCCAATGGTCCCAAAAAAGTGTCAAAATGTTCCGACATGTCCGCTGAAATATCGCAGTACCACAAAAAATCGCAGATCGCCGCCATTTTTAGTAAAAAATAAAAAAAAATTAAAAACCCTAAAAATGAATTCTCATCATCCGTAAACGCAACCACTTTTGCGCAAACCAATCAATAAACGCCGATTGCGATTTTTTTTTTATCGCAAATATGAGGAAGAATATAAATCGGCCAAAAACGGTGAAAAAAAATGTTTTTTTATATTTTTTTTTTTTGATTTGTATTTTAGGAAAAAGTAAGAAATTTTTTGCAAAATTGTCGCTCTTCTTTTGTTTATAGCGGCGATCAGAAATGACGCAGAGGTGATCAAATACCACCAAAAGAAAGCTCTATTTGTGGGAAAAAAAGGACGTAAATTTCGTTTGGGTACAACGTCGCACGACCGCTCAATTGTCAGTTAAAGCGACGCAGCGCCGAATCGCAAAAAGGGCTCCGGTCCTAAAGCTGGAAATCCTTCCGGGGCTGAAGTGGTTAATTAGCTCCCTTAAACAGTTAAATATAGGTGAATTATTCTGGTATTACTTATGATGAACGCCAAAAGACTGGATAATTTAAGTTCTGAAAGGCTTAATGCTGAATTCCAGGTATGGTCTATATTGGTCAAGCATGGACCAATGCAAGAATATATATCCCATACCTAGCCAGTACCTGTGGAAGGGGAGAATGACCATAGTAGGCTTGGCACAGGGCCCAGAAGACTTAAGGCAATCACTGTGGTGGGCTCAACTACTACAGTGATTCTCTGCGTCCCCAGGGGTCCTTCCTTTGCGGCATTGCATACCTACATCGATCCAAGCCAACGTAATTATGCATTCAAATTCATACCTGTTGTAAAATACACGTGTCACATAATTGACCTAACCTCCTGAAAGATACAAGAGACTGCATTCAAAAAGAAATCAGTCCTGTAATGGGTAGTAACTGCTTTGTAATCTGATAAATGGGAGAGGTAACTACTTGAGTGAGTTTGGAGGAGAGCGCCAAGTGGGCAACACCAAGTACAATGTTTGGATAGAATTGAATGAAATCCGTGAATGAAAATGTTATTTCTCCCAAATCCATTCATGCAGGTTCATCAAATCTGCTGAGCTTCATGCAATGCATGAGTCAGGGTTGTCTGCATTCCTGAATTGTATAATTCCCTACAGAGCAGCAATGGCACATTGAAAATGTTTTATTTCTCCATAATATCCATGCAGATCTGCCTGATGGGCAGAGAATCAAGCAATTCTCTAATCCTTGAAATCATGATTTATAGATTATATGATTCTCAAAAGAAGTCTGCATGAATAAACATTTAGGCAGATTCTTGTAAAAAGAATTGCAATGCACTTGATTTAGAAATCAGTTCATTAATCCTGATGATGATCAATAGGAGTCCGAAGTAGATAGGGCATGGAGTCTGTAGGATGAACCATTCTGAATGATGTTGTGACCCTCTTGCTATGTAGACGTTTGCTCTGTAATTCACCTACTCTTTTTATACATCAAACTATTTGCAGGTAAAACCGTTACCATATTTTTTTCCATCACCTTTGTATTTTGATGTCTGGTTAGAGCTGCCTAATGAGACTTGGAATAGACTAAGGGTTAATAACAGGATATACAGTAAATGGCTACAATGTAAAAGTGGTCTGAAAGAATTACCTGAGCAATATGAATTTTTGTTCAATATTTTGCCAGATCATTTTTGCTTGCAGAGAACATTGTGTAACTAGGCAGTACAGGGTCCTGTAGCAGTTGCATGGTTTCCCTGGCTGTAGACATGCCCTTTAACCACTTCAGCCCCGGAAGGATTTACCCCCTTCCTGACCAGAGCACTTTTTGCGATTCGGCACTGCGTGGCTTTAACTGATAATTGAGCGGTCGTGCAACATTGCAACCAAACAAAATTAACGTCCTTTCCCCCAAAAAATAGAGGTTTTTTTGATCACCTCCTGCGGTTTTTATTTTTTGCGCTATAAACAAAAAAAAGAGCAACAATTTAAAAAAAAAAAAATTTTTTTTACTTATTGCTAGAATACATATGATACAAAGCGTTGCGCAAACTGATGGCGCTATATAAATCCTGTATAATAATAATAATCCAAAAAAATAAAAAAAACAAGTGTATTCATCAGTTTATGCCGATTATATATTCTTCTACATATTTTTGGTAGAAAAAAACGCAATAGGCGTATGTTGATTGGTTTGAGCAAAAGTTGCCGTGTTTACAAACTATGAGAATTAATTTATGGGGTTTTTACTATTTTTTTTTTTTACCAATATTGGCGGGGATCTGTAATTTTTTTTTTCTTAATCAGGACTGCGATATTGTGGCGGACAGATCGGACATTTTTGACACATTTTTGGGACCATTGACAAATATTTATTTATACAGCGATCAGAGCTAAAAATAGCCACTGATTACTGTGTAAATGTCACTGGCAGGGAAGGGGTTAACCTGTAGGGGGCAATCAAGGGGTTAACTGTGTTCCCTATGTGGGTTCTAACTGCATGGGGGCTGGGCTGGCAGGGGCATGACAGATTTAACTGATCCCGATTACGTGTTTACATCGACGGTTCCCCGTTCTTCCGCTGTAGTAGGCGATTGCAGGTCACTGGTGGACATCGAGTCTGCCCAACCTGTGGCCCCACTCACGGCGCGCGCGGTGGACACGAGAGCGCACCGATTGCGGTGCCCGTCCACAACTGCGGCTGCTTATAGATGGGGATCCACGCGATACGGTCATCAAGTGGTTAATACGAAATTACTTTTATTACATGATTCTTTTCATACTCTTATGCCTCGTACACAAGTTCAGATTATCGGAAGATAAAAATCGCTTTCGGAACAGTCGTGCGATAGTCTGATCATTAGTACAGAGCTTTCGACAGCCGATCAGGACAGTCTGTCCAACAATATTCAAAGGGACAAACACGAAAACCTTAATTGGACGATAGCCTATTGAACGACAATCATATAATCAGTACAGTATGCATTCGATAATAATCGATAGACAAATACTACGCATGATCATGAATGTAGCCACGCAAACAGGATCATTTCAGATACGTAACTACGCAAACAGGAAGTTTTTCAAGAATTGTACAAAAAAAAATCTTAGTGCTACAACTAATGTTGCATTCGATTTATGTATTATACTACTAAAAGCGAACGATTAGTTGTGCGATAATCTGAACGTGTGTACGAGGCATTAATCTTTGTTCTGATAGATGCAATATGGAATTTGTGAACTAATTTCCTTATAACTTTATTACATTCCTGTTTTTGTTGTATTTTATCTTCTTTGTTACACTCATATATAATAATAATAAACATATATTTAACCATGATATGAAATGAGATGCAAAGAGTCCTGTGACTGTGTTGGCCCATAGGCATGGTGCATGGGATGTAGAATAACAGATCTTCCCTAGAATAATTAGCATCAGGGGGTGGTTGTTGTAGTAAAACACATTTTTTGAAATGCATGTCAGTGACCAAATCCTAGAATGCCAAATGTGAGTAAAAGATTGCCTGTATTTTCTGCTCAGCACGTTGTTTTGCCAGGTGCTTTAATGGTAAGGTTACACCTCGGTAGCCTGAATAACCATGGGACTGAACCAGGATGACCCAAGGGATAGAGCGGCAAAGCCTGAGCTGGAATACAGAATGCATGCAGAGTCAGTAACTTGGACAACAATTAGGAGCTGTACTGGGTGGTAATCTGAAAATTGGCCTGGATAGGACAGCAGGAACCTGTAGTATTTAGAAAGGGAAGAATGGGCTTAAAACCCAACTGCAAGGTTAATTTTCATTCTTAAACCGGTCCCCCGTGTAGTGTTAAAAATACAGCTCAGGCTGCAATACTTACCTTCAGTCTGGAGCTGTCCCGTTCAGTCTTCTGAGTTGAATGATGCCTACAGTTGCTTAGGCCTCATACACGCAGACGTTTTTTGACGCCAACGTTTTTTGCAGCTCTCCATGTTAGTCAATAGCCCGCCCCCATAAAAACACAGACTTTTTTAGCTGTAGAGGGCGTCGGCGTTAGGGAGCTGAAACTAGAACCCACGGCCAGCGTGTTCTGAGGCTGTAACGTTTTGGGGTTTTTTGACGCCGACGTCACAAAACGCCCAATAACGCTCACTAACGCCGTACCGGCGTTAACTGGCGTTTTTGACGTCAACGTTTTTAGGTTGAAAAATAGCAGAGGATTTTTTCTTTTTAAAACGCCTATTGGTGCCGACGCTCACTAACGCTCATTTACACCGATGCAAAACGCCAATTTTTTTACCCCTGACGTCGGACCTAACGTTTTGCTTATTTTTAAAACATACGCCCATGTGTATGAGGCCTTAATCTGAAAGACTGGAGACATACTGTGAATGCAGGGCATTATGTCAGCACTGCATTTGTGTTGTGGTACAATAGTGGTGACATCCTGCCTGGGCTACTCTTTGCTTCAGTGGAAACTACCCAGCTGGGACACAAATGTAAAGAGGAAGAATGCTGCATCAATGCTACATTCGTTTTGCAATCCAGGCTGCAGTCCCCATTTTTTTAACCGCAAAACGTAGCCACATTTACTCGCAATCACTCGCAGCCGTGGTTATCCGCAAAATTTTTCTTTTTTAGGAGACGATAAAAAGTTGGATTTTTGCAACTGCAGTTTTTGCGGTCAATTGCGGCCATGCCGCAATCACTCGCAATAACCCGCAAAACACTGCAGCCGCAGTTTTTTGGGGTTTTGCAATGTCGGAGTCTTGTGCGACCGGCACCCAAGATCAAAGTCGAGGGATTGCGGCTGCGGGAGATGTCGATTTTTTCAGACACAAAAATACCCCCGCCCGATAACTGATTGTACCTCTCGACGTTTTTTG
>BLSH010064512.1:607360-684526 GCA_018402905.1 Glandirana rugosa
CCTAAAAATTGGGGACAAGTGACATAGGTTTTATTTATTTTTTTTCAAAACCGACTTGAATGTGAAACTTGTGATATGACGTTTGTAGTCATAACAAGGTCCGGAATCTAGACCCACGGGCTGTCTCTTTGTGGCTTCAAGGCGCTTTACAATTCAAAAGAGGTGATGGTTCATACCTTCGAAATAATGGCTTTACAGTTAAACAGCTGTTAGCTGAACAAGAGACCCATGGAAATGGATTGTAGGTAGCAAATATTATTGTAATTAGAAACATATTTCACTCCCTACACATCATATACAGACCTTGGCACAAATATGGATGTGTAGCTTAATAAAATGAAATCAAGGACTCCAATAAGTACAGCTCTGCTTCCTGTAGCGTTCAGTTTTAGACAGAAGTATATACAGACTGTTGATGTGTTTAGTCGTGTTTTAGGTGAACTTTGCTCTTACTGGTTTCTGCACTTAATGTATGGTGTACAATTCGGTGTTTCTCTGTCGGGCACCCAGATCTAAGGCCTGGAACAATACTGATGTTTGCAGTATAGTGTTCAAAGTGTAAGTTCAGCCAAAACTTTTTTTTATTTATTTTGGATACAGTGAACAGGGGTTAAAAATCCCCTAAGGTTTTATTGCCATCTTAAACTTGTTGTGAGTTTTTTCCTTTCACCGGCCAGTGAGTAAGGGAAAATCTGCAACAGGGACACAGAAATATAAATCTGCCAGGGTTTCTAGCCTTTTCCTTACTCTACTCAAAAAAGGCATTTATTTTCTGTTCATGTTGGTTTTGGAGATTTCCCGTTCACTTCTTGTCTGGTGGAACAGCTGCCAGCAAACCAGTAAGGGCGGCTTCACCCTGCCCTGGCTCGGTCCTCCTGAGCTTTGGGTAATATTATCCCATTCTTGCCTGATATAGGATTCTAACTGATTAACAGTTCTGAGTCGTCTTTGTCATATTGCATTTCAAGATGCGCCAAATATTTTCAGTTGGTGAAAGGTCTTGATTGCAGGCAGGCCAGTTAAACACCTGGACTCTTCTACTATGAAGCCATGCTATTGTCATAGATGCAGTATGTGGTTTAGCATTGTCCTGCTGAAATATGCAAGGCCTTCCCAGAAAGGCATCATCTGGATGGGAGCATATGCTGCTTTAAAACCTGGATATATCTTTCAGCATTGATGGTGTCTTTCCAGATGTGCAAGCTGCCCATTTCATATGCACGAATGCACACCCTACCATCAGAGATGCAGGCTTTTGAACTGAGCGCTGATAACCCAGAGGGATTCTCTCCTCTTTAGTCTGGAGGATGCAGCACCCATGGCTGCCAAAAAGAATTTGTCTGACCATAGAACAGTTTTCCACTTTGCAGCAGACCATTTTTAATGAGCTTGGGCCCAGAGAAGACAGTGGTGTTTCTGGATCATGTTCAGATATGGCTTCTTCTTTGCAAGATAGAGTTTTACCTTGCATTTTTGGATGACATGGTAAACTATGTTCATGGACAGTGCTTTTTGGAAGTATTCCTGAACCCATGCAGTGAATCCTTCTTCTTTTTTTTTTTTTTTTTTTTAACGTGGTTGTCAACTCTTGACAGCCACTTTAACCTACAGGTAAGCCTATAATAAGGCTTACCTGTAGGTACCCTGCATATCTCCTAAACCTGCATGGTTTATTTACAGTGTAGATGCATGTGTCAATGTCATCGGAACATGCGCAGTGAAGAAACACCCCCACTGGGCCGTTTCGTCACGAAGTGTGCCGTAAACGACAGCTCCCGTGCGCATTTGCGGGAGTGACATCAGCGCGGCTCCAGCCAATCACATCGCTGGAGTCTGCGCTGTGATTGGCCGGAGCCCGCAATCTCGGAAGAAGACACAGTCAACATGACGCTGGTCACAGTGGTACTCGGGGACCGATGCAACAGCGTCGATCTAAGGTAATATTTCATAATGTGCTAGTATGTGATGCATACTACTTCATTATGCCTTTGTCTTGCAGGTGTTTTTTTTTTTCCCCCTTGACAACCACTTTAAGGCAGTGCCATCTGAGGGCACAAATATTTCTCCAGATTCTTGGAACCTTTTGATAACATTGTGTTCTGTAGATGGTAACATATTTAAAGCAATTTTATGTTGAGGAACATTTTCTGCATTTGTTTGACAATTTTTAGGCACAGTTTTTCACAAACTTTTTTGCACATATACTCAGGTATTTACAAACACAGACTTTGTGAAAGTGCCTTGCATGTGTTCTACAAGTGGCACAGCGTGCTCCAAATTCGTGTACCGGTCTAGAACTTGCACTTGAATTTGGCCTATGCTGCGCCACTTTTAGAATGCAAACGAGACACTTTAGCTGAAACTGTCTCTGTACTCAAAAAGTATTGAGGGTGTGGCCTGGTTGGAGTCCAGGCTGAGGTTGCAACTCCATTCATTGAAGCAGGACACCATAGATGTGCGACTTCCAGGGGTCGCCCTTTCCTTCCTACTCAAAAATAGGTTGGTCTTAATTCACTCCACTTTCGTAAGATACAAACTGTCGAAATGTATTTTTAATTTGGCGCAGGTATTGTGCCAGAACATAGAAGTGAAGCAAATTAGTATTACCTGAATTTGGCACACAAGTCACTGTCGGAACCAAAACTGTCGCAGGGCCTCTTTAAGTTAGCAGATCCATGCTTTGTTGGTACACTACTCTAGATCAGCCTTTTTCAAAATGCCTAAAAATTGCCCGAAATTGCCAAAAAATTGTGTAAAAGTCAGCGGGTGGATCGTGCTTACTTTTCTGTCACACAAAGTCACAGGTTTTCATTGTGCAACATGTGCCTTGTCACCACTGAAGGCGCTTCCATCTTCACCCAGTCTTCCTTCTGGGTTCATGGATTCCGGCTGTGTGAGTGGTCAGAGTCACAATAACGTCACTCCCACGCATGCACATGGGAGATTCTGTTTATGGCACAGGGCGGGCATGCTGTTCGTTTAGAGTGCATGGGCCGGTGATGTCACTGGCTGCATCTACAGGAAATATCTTCTAAACGGTGCACGTTTAGAAGATCTTTACAGTACCTATAGGTAAGCCTTATTATAGGCCTACCTATAGGGAAAATGAATGCATGGGAGTTCACTTCCACTGTAACAACTGCTGACGTCATTGGTTGATAAGGAGGACATTGGGCACCTGCAGGGCATCCTTGTTTGTTCCCCTTGCCCTTTCACACGGGCCGCCAGTCCGCTTGCACTAAAGCGCCACTTTTTTAGCAGTTTAGCTGTTTAAGCAGCGTTTTTTGGCTGCTGGCAGGGAGCTTTTAACCCCAAAGAAGGGGCATTCATTCTAATGGGCAGGGGCGGTTCGCTCCCAGCCCGCCCCAAAGATGCTGCTTGCAGGACTTTTCCTAATGTCCCGCAAGCGCACCGCCCCACTGTGATGGCACTCATGCTTTCACACTGGGGTGGCATGGGAGGCAATTTACAGGCACTATTTCTAGCGCTGAAACGTCTGAAAACTGCCCCAGTGTAAAAGGGGTCTTATTGCCCATGAGTAAAGCATGGACTTCGAAAATCAAGTTTGTCTCTGGGATTTCATGATTCCTATGTCATTATGTTTGATTACATGTACAGTGGTACCTAGGAGTGTGAGTAACGTGGCTAATGAGCGCTTCGCAATACGAGCAGTTTCTTTTTAAAAATCCTGACTCAGTTTGCGAGCGCGGTCTCGCAAAACGAGCAGGATTAAGCCTCTGTGCAAGCAATACCGCATGTGGCTAGAGGTGTGGGGGTGCTAGTGAGGCTCGGAGACAAGGAAATATCGAAAATGTAAACAGTTGCCGAGCGTTTCCGAGACTCACCAGCGCCACCACACCTCTGGCCTTATACGGTACTGCATTGACAAGCAGTGCTGTGGAACGAATTATCTGAGTTTCCATTGTTTTTTATGGGGAAACTTGCTTTGATATACGAGTGATTTGGATTACAAGCATTCTCCTGGAATGGATTATGCTCATAATTCAAAGTTCCACTGTATTATGATTTGCTTGGAGAGGGGTGCACAGGGTGCTGTTTATAGACACTTCAACTTTGCCATAAGTGTTTATTATTGGGACTGTAATCCCCTTTTTTAATCAAAGTTTTAATTTTAACTGAACTTGGGTGTGAATTTCTTCCTGAGGTTGGATATGTAAGCACCTTACAAATCCAGCATACCGCCTATGTTTTCAGATTCATTGTCTCTGGGATTCGTCACCATACTGTAGTTGCACGGGGAATCGTAGTCTTAAACTATATAAAGTAATCTGAGGATATTAATAGTATCCTTTGGATGTGCATTGTCTGGGCCGCTTGCCTCCCTCCCTGTCTGCTGATTCTGCTCCTTATCACACACACCCAGCCCCCACAAAGGCAGTTTGCTCCCACACACATCTTGTCTGGTCTGTACAGAATGCAGAAGGGAAAAACATGCAGAGACATGGGTAGCATTGCTGGCAGATACCAGTTCCCAATATCTTATTATCAGTATCTTATAAGAAGTTCTCCTTACCAACAATGTGGGATCTTGCTGGAAGGGTCGACTGTCCGTTCATTTGTCCTGCAGTAAAATGCATTTCATGTAGATATCCCATTCCCTAATCACTTATCTGCATCATGGAGAAACTCTATTCTAATCTCCCTTGCATTGCATAACACATCAACAAAAATGTGCAATTACAAAACACAGCTAGAGATGCTTCCAATTCTTTCTAACCCTGTAATGCCCATACAAGAAATGAAGGGTTAGGTCATCACGGGACAGAAATGGACGGACAGCTATGCGAACATTATCAAAAGTTCGAAAATGTGTGTTTTTCTTTTTTTGTGTTCCTATTGAGGAGATTTCCCATGAATTCCTGTCCTTCCAGGAGGGGGGACTTTTTCAGATGGGGTCAAAGACAACAATTAAAACCCGTACAATAGAGATAGTAGTACAAGCAACTTTCCTATTTAGGCCGGCCATAGACGGTTCGAATCTCAGCTGGTTCAGCAGCCCATGTTTGAGCAGGCTAAATATATACAAGTTGATTGACCAACTTGGGTACAACTAGCCTGCTAGGTTTTACATGCAATTATCGCTAGTGGCTGTTAGAGCCACTAGCAATGATCACTGTGTCCTTCCAGCGGGGATGGCTTCCTCTGGCAGGAGAACGCAATGACTAGACAGGACAGAATCCGCTGTCAACCCGTGGTTGCAGGTAAAAAGAATTAGCTCAGTCTATGGCTGTTCCTGTAAATGATATATCAAACAAATTGTACATTTTTTTACCAATGTAAATGCAGGCATTGTTTTTAATGTGCCTGTACACACAGACTCATAATATGGGCTGCGTATAGATCAGTAAAAAAAAAAAAAAAAAGACATTGCTGGATAGTATCTTTACACACATATGTGCAAATCCGTGCATATAAGCAAGTAGGACACATCCTAAAAAAAAGGTGTGCATATGCATCAATACATGCATTTACTATGCTGTCCATGCTCATATTTCTTAAGCGGGGATTTTCTGATGTTCATACATCGGTATTGTGTGCAAGTACCCTAAGAGATTAGAATTAAATAGGGTTTTTAGTAAAACATAATATCCTTATTGCTTTTTACCTACTGCATATAGACCTTCAAAATATACATACAAACAAAATATAAAAATGAAGCTCCTGGAACAGTCCAACCATGAAATGTACTATTAAGCCCCTGCAAGCGCACCGCCCCAGTGTGAAAGCACTTGGGCTTTCACACTGGGGAGAATGGGGGGAGAGTTTTTCAGGCGCTGCACAGGTGCTATTTTTAGCAGCGAAGCGCCTGCAAAATGTTTCAGTGTGAAAGTAGCCTCAGAGCGACTTGAGTCTCTCCTATCTGGGCAGACTGCCAAGTCTGAGATCATTGCTGATAAATCTAGCAAAGAGATACAATGGTTCTAGTTATCAAAGGAAGAACCCCCAGTGTATAGAAGAGTTCAGTTTAACCATTTAAAGACTAAATCTTTTATGACATTAGTTGCTTACAAGTAAAAATCCAGTATTAAATTACTTTGAACCCCCAAACATTATTTATATATATTTTTTTAGCAGAGGCCCTTAGAGAATAAAATTGAGGTTGTTGCAATATTTTATGTTACACAGTGTTTGCACAACGGCCTTTCAAACGCAATTTTTTGGGAAAAATTACACTTTCAAAAAAGATAAATAAACAGTGCCGTTAGCCCAATTTTTTTGTATATGTAAGAAGTTAAAGCGGAGTTCCACCCAAAAATGGAACTTCCGCTTTAAGCACTCCTTGCCCCCTTACATGCCAAATTTGGCATGTCATTTTTTTTGGGGGGGGGGGGGAGTGTGTCCCCAGGTTTCAGAGGGACTTTCTGTCCCTCTTCCACCTTCCGCCTCTGGGCCGCCTAGGTGACTCCTCCTCTCCTAGGCGGCCCCTCTCTCCTGGCAATCTTCTGGGACACGTCACAGGTCCCAGAAGATTGCCTGGCCACTAGGAATGCGCAGCGCGACTTGCACATGCGCAGTGGGTGCCCGGCCGTGAAGCCGGGCCGGGTGCCCACACTAGGAATGGCGGGGCCGTCGGGAGGAGAGGGGACATGAGCGAGGCTTCGGGCGCAGCCATCTCTGGACCGGGAGACAGGTAAGTTACTGTTTATTAAAAGTCAGCAGCTACACTTTTTGTAGCTGCTGACTTTTAATAAACAAAAAACGAGTGGAACTCCGCTTTAAGCCGCAAGAATCGTGATCTTTCTTCTAAGCGAAAAAAATTGTGATTTTCATTTTGGCCAGAATCGTGCAGCTCTACTAGTGCAGTTATCTTTTGAAAATGCAATACAAATACACTACAACACATCAGATCGCTTCCGATTTTTTTATTCTGTCATACGAGAATTTTTGTGACAAATTTCGTGACTGCCGATTCGATCTGAGATTAGCATGCAAAAAAACAAACAAAAAAAAATGATAATCTCACCGCGTGTACTGGGCATTACAGTCCCACAATAATGTTGCATGATCAGAAAATTAGTTTGTAAGTATTTGGCGCAATGGAGGTGGGCAGTATTGGGCAAGACCATGAGGGCACAATCCAGTCAAGAACATGGTTTCTGTACCCAGTCCCCTATACGCACTATGACATCATCATTTCTGTGATTTGCAGTGCGCTACGATCGGATGTGCGGTATGACCATTCACATTCCTCCAACACTGTCAGTCATAGATTATCTGGCCTGTTTTTTGGAACTAAAAATCCTATTTAATTCTATCTCTCTTACACAACAATAAAACCTTATTTGCCTCTAGTTAAAACCCCCCTTATTCTATTTGAAACAAAATAAAATATGTTGTGTAGAGTTGGAGTTCAAGCTCAAGGATGGCTTTGATAGAGATTTAAAAAAAAAATGATACTGTTGCTGTATATTGTGATAGATCAGGAATTCTTTGATGCAGACCTGTAAAATTATGGAGAGGACCAATTGTACACAAAGGTACACTTATCCCTTTTACAAATAATTACATGTCGTTCTTTTTCTGAATATATTCAATTTAGAAAAACCTTGGTTCAAGGATTTATGGCCGCCACAAAATCCTCTATTTTTACATTCAACCAGTCCTTTGTTATTAATGCCCTTGCCCGCTTTATCATGAATTCTGAGGCTTCTTTCTTTAAAGCGGTATTAAAAGCAAACATTTATTATATCGCAGCTTACCTCTTCTTAGATGCGATGGCTGCATTTGTTTTCTTTTTTAGGCTTTCTTTTTTTGGTGATCCAGCCTGTTGTTTTTCGACAGAAATGCTCTCTTGCAACTACAGGAATAAGACAAAAGAAAAAAAAAACAGATTTGTACAGTGTCAGCTGGCATTCAGCTTCAATTTGCTAGTGTATCTAAACCTGCTAGTACTTACACTCAACTCTCCCAGACTGACAATGCTGTGGTCCAAATCTGCCCCTTGTCCTCTTTCATTCAGAGTTGTCTCACTGGCTCGGTTCACACTACAGCGATCCGACTTCAGGCATGATTTGATAGGCAACTTCAGCGCGACCTCCATGCCAGGTGACTTTTCAGAGAAGGGAGGGAGGGGGTTGCCTGGAGAATACCTGAAAAAAATGTTCTTCTTCCTGTAAAGTTGCTTCAATATAGATGGGGGATCCGACTTGGAGGCGACTTCCATTGAATTCTATGGGCACAAGCCAGATAGAAGTCGCCTTGTGGTAGTACAGGAAGTTGGAGCGACTTCAGTAGTGTACATTAAGATGGCTCTCATTCACTTCAATGGGATTTCTTCTGTCAAGTGACTTGGGGTGACTTGGAGCGACACAAGTCGCCTCCCAAGTTGCTGTAGTGTGAACCGGCTCTAAGGCCCCATTCATACCTGAGCGTTTTGTAGCTTGAAGCCTGATGCTACAAAACACTGTAGGGGGAAAAAAAAAATCAATGATTCTCTATGGAGTTGGTCCACATCTGTACTCCAAAAGCTTTTTTCAGAGTTTGAGTGTTTTTACAGCTGAGAAACATCTCTCAGAACCCACTAGTTTTTGGGGGTTTTTTTACAGCTCAACAACATCACTGTCCAAAACAGTTGATAACAGCCTATGTGTGCATGAGCACATAGGATAACATGATGGGGAGTTTATTTATTGACTGTAGGAAAAAACCCCAGAAGCCAAAAACAGCAGCTGTGAAAACGTCCAAAAACCAGCAGATCCACGTTTTGACAGGGGGGAGGAATGTGATTGTATGTTCCCTGTGTATAAGAGCTGCGATTACTCTCCTCCCCCACTCAGCCCAGCCCCCACACAGTTAGTAACACCTCCCAGGGAACACATTTAACCCTTTGATCGCCCCCTAGTGTTAACCCCTTCCCTGCCAGTGACATTTATACTGTAATCAGTGCATTTTCATAGCACTGATTGCTGTATAAATGCCAATGGTCCCAAAAAAGTGTCCGATATGTCCGCTGCAATATCGCAGTACCGCTAAAAATCACAGGTCGCTGGCATTACTAGTAAAACAAAAATAAAAACCCCATAAATTAATTTTCATCATTTGTAAATGCGAAAACTTTTGCGCAAACCAATCAATATAAGCCTATTGTGTGTTTTTTTTTTTTATACTAAAAATATGAGGAAGAATATATATTGGCCTAAACTGATGAATACATTTTTTTTTTTGGATATGTATTATAGCAAAAAGTAAGAAATATTAGTTTTTTTCAAAATTGTCGCTCTTTGTTAACCCCTTGCCGACCGCCGATCGGCATCTGACGGCGACAAGGTGGCTGGTGAGCGCAAATCGCCGTCATACGACGGCGGCCGCGCTCACGAGCCTAGTGAGCGCGCGCGCCGCCAGAGGTGCGCCCGCGCGCTCACTGTGTTCGGGGAGGGCCAGGGAGCGGGTGTGGTGGCTTTGATTGCCGCCGGCTACCCGTGATGGCCCCCCCGGAGCGAAGGAACGGAGGTCCGTGTATGTAAACACGGACCTCCGTTCTGTGAAGGGGGAAGGGCTGTGATCACAGCCTTCCTGTATACGGAGGCTGTGACCACTTCCCTTCCCCAGCTAGGGCAGTCCCCCCCACAGTTAGAACACGCCCAGGGAACATACTTAACCCTTAGAGCTCCCCCTGCAGGTTAACCCCTTCACTGCCAATGGCATTTACACAGTAATCAGTGCATTTTTATAGCACTGATCGCTGTATAAATGCCAATGGTCCCAAAAAAGTGTCAACATGGTCCGACATGTCCGCTGAAATATCGCAGTACCGCTAAAAATCGCAGATCGCCGCCATTACTAGTAAAAAATAAATAAATAAAAACCCCAAAATGAATTCTCATCCGTAAACGTGACCACTTTTGCGCAAACCAATCAATGAACGCCGATTGCGATTTTTTTTATCACAAATATGAGGAAGAATATAAATCGGCCAAAACCGATGAAAAAAAAAATGTTTTTTTATAATTTTTTTTTTGGATTTGTATTTTAACAAAAAGTAAGAAATTTGGGTTTTTTGCAAAATTGTCGCTCTTCTTTTGTTTATAGCGGCGATCAGAAATGACGCAGCGGTGATCAAATACCACCAAAAGAAAGCTCTATTTGTGGGAAAAAAAGGACGCAAATTTCGTTTGGGTACAACGCCGCACGACCACGCAATTGTCAGTTAAAGCGACGCAGTGCCGAATCGCAAAAAGGGCTCCGGTCCTAAAACTGGAAATCCTTCCGGGGCTGAAGTGGTTAATAGCGCAAAAAATAAAAACTGCAGAGGTGATCAAATACCACCAAAAGAAAGCTCTATTTGTTGGAAAAAAAGGATGTCAATTTTGTTTGTGTACAACGTCACATGACCGCGCAATTGTCAGTTAAAGCGACGCAGTGCCTTATCGCAAAAAGTGCTCTGGTCAGGAAGGGGGTTAATCATTCTGGGCTGAAGTGGTTAAATCAAATCCACCCTGATATATACTGTAATTTACGCAGTTATAGACACTATACTGTAATGGCGGGGATCAGGGACTTCTAGTGGGACTGTGATAGGGTGGCGGGCAATCCGGTGCTAACAGACACCTGCTGGAAGGGTCACTAACTGACGTTGCTAGTGACACCAAGGTCCGTTTCACGCTTGTGCGATGCAATTTTTTGCAGCGATTTTTACAGTGATTTTGGATCAGTATGACTTTGGTCTGACTTTGTTGCAACTTAGACACAATGAAAACATATTACAAAATTGTACAGAAATAGTACAGAAAACGCATCTATATTATTCAGGTGCGATTTGCATGCGACTTTGAGGGTTTAACATTGAAGTCTATGGACCTCATGTTGCATCAAAGTTGGGCCAAAGTAATGCAGGGACTACTTTGAAGTTGGCATGACTTCAAAGCCGTACAGATATGAACGGAACTCATCGGAAATGATGGGGAACGACTTGTCATGCGACTTTGCGGTCCCAAATCACAGGACAACTTGCACAAGTGTGAAAGGGGTCTAATACAGTGATTAGTGATCATACTGTACACTGATGCTGTACTAATGTCACTGGCTTGGTCGGCGTTAACATCTGGGGAAATCAAGGGTTAACTGTGTCTAACAATGTGTAATATGTGCTGCTTTTACTTTCTGATCTGGCTGTTTTTTCTCCCTGCTTTTCAGGGAGAAGGAGCAGCTAGATCACTGTTTCCTGTACACAGAGCTCTGTGTGTTTGTAAACACAGAGTTCCGTGTGTGATTGGGCACAGTCGATCAGTTGATTTCGGCCAAAATCATTGGCTGAAATCTGCTGCCAAACACAGCAAGGGTCAGCAGGAGGGCACACACATGCGTACCCCAAAGCCGAAAGAAGGCCATCACGTATGTGTACATGATTGTGCCTGTCGTCCTCTTGCAGTATGTGGGTGGTCAGCAGGTAGGTATTGAAGGGTCACAAAGTGCAACACTCACAACGTACCGCAATACACCTCAACAAAGCATCTTGGTGTTGAAAACATAAGTTTATTGTGTGCCCTTGTGGTGTTCAGCTCAGTGGAGATGGTGTGAATGAGCCCTAATAACCCTTAGCAGGATAGGCCTCATCCCACACACATGTGTGGGTTACAGGGCTCCCGGGTGATAAGAGCCCCTCAAAGTAAAAAGCTGCAAATCTGGTGTTCAGATAAGTAACGGTTATGCAATTTTATTTCCCGCTCTTTCTTAGAGTTTGGATTCCCTCCTCCTCCTCGTCTTGTCTGTCTCACACAAACACCACACATGCACAAACACTCACTGTCTGCGACAATTATGGACGGTGTGTAAACACCGCGTGCTATTTATTTACAGAGGCAAGACAGCGTGATCGAAATCCGCACTAGGCTTTTATGGGAACAGAGTTCTGCTCTTGACAGAAATGTTCCTGCCATTGTTATACCAAACCAACCAACGTTCTATTGGAGGAAATTAAACATGGCTGACTTTGATTGTTAAATTGAAATAAAAGTCACAGTCAGGCCTTACATGATTCATTTTTTTCATTCAACCTAAAAGGTTGAATGAAAAAATAAATTAGGCGATTCCCCCAGCCACACATCCGATGTGGATGGGGGGAATCACTCCCGCTGAGCTATTTTATTCAGATGATGGGGAGCCTTCCCTGCTGGCAGAATCCATTGATCAGTGCTGCCTGCTATAGCCGGTAGCACTGATCGCTTGGTACTCCGCTTTAAAGAGGTAGTAAACCCTGATGGGTTTTACTTCCTCTTTAGTTCCTGCAATGTAAAATCATAATGGACTTGTATGCATTGCATACGAGTCCATTATGTGCCACTTACCTGCAAAGGAATCCAGCGATATCCTCGCTCCATGCCTGTGTCTCTTCCTTCCGGGTGCTGTGAAATCCAGCGCTGTGATTGGTAGGAGCGGTGTGACGTCACTCCCGCGCGGGAGCCGCCAGTCACGGCACAGGGTCAGTGGAGAAACTGCACGGAGGCCGTTTCTTCACTGCGCATGTGCCGAAATGACGTCTGCACATGCAGAACACTGCATATCTCCTGAACCGTACAAGTTTGGGAGATATGCAGGGTACCTACAGGTAAGCCTTAATATAGGCTTACCTGTAGGTTAAAGTGGTTATAGTGCCTTTGCAACCACTTTAACCCCTTCCCACCTGCCCTGGCATCCTCTTTAAAAGTTCCTAATGCCGGGGGAGTCAAGAAGGATCTGACCACTCTGATTGGCTGTCACAATGGTCACATGATCAATCCTGTCGACTGACATTTTCTCAGGACTGAGCCCTTTTTGGCAGCTTGGTCTTTGTGCTGGGAGCGCCCATGCAGCGTCAAATATGTGAGACGTGAGCGTTAAAACCAAGCCTTTTGCCCCCACACATGCGAGTTAAAGATGCTTGTGATCACATGTATAAAACCAGCCATAATGGTCTTGGGATGCATATATTTGTTTTGTTTGGGTAAATGCAGCTAGATTGAATGTACCTAGTCCTAGATGCTGCTGATTGTCTAGGTGTGCATTCAGCCATAGAAAAGCATTGCGTGCTTCTAGTAGTTTGACACCCATGTGTATGAAATGCATGTGTCTAAAATATACACTTGCGATGTTCTTTATTCTGGTCTTAATATTCTAAAATATAAATATCTTTGCTTAATCTTGTTTCAAGCTGTTTCCAGCGCTTTGTTCCACCACCTCTTACTGCACGTCTGTGGATACAGTCTGATGTGCTCTATCTTTGCTGCTGCAATAGAAGTACCACTCTTGGTGCTCTCATAGAGTAGGGTGGCGAGATAGAGAGGTGTCTTGATACAACCAGCAGCTGGCACATATTTGTAAATGTATGCATGTGAGACATTAGTTTGTTTCCACTTCAGCTCATGGGCCTGTTCACTCCTTGTGCCTCAGTATAGTTTTCACAGTTATTGATTTACTAATACCTGTCATTACTTATCATAATCAAGTAATTAAGTGATATATATCTTTATTGATGGGGACAAGCCATCAACAAGTCAAACCAGGGTGACTGCCTCAGGTGGCACTCCATGTGATGCTGCACTGAGGCCAGCGTGTCCATACTAGATACTTGTCCTCACTGCAGGGCAGTGACATTACCTTGTTTACACAGGACAGCATTACCAAGCCGATTGCAAAAGTAGCTGGCACCACCTACACCATAACATCCAATGGTGCTGTGCATGACCCAGTTGCCTTCATTGTAGCAACCAGAGACACTGTGCAGTCTAGCATCCTAGTAACAGTGATGGACAGATACACAGAGGGTTATTTACTAAAACTGGAGTGTGCAAAATCTGGTGCAACTCTGCATAGAAACCAACCAGCTTCCAGGTTTTATTGAATAAGCTGAAGTTAGAAGCTGATTGGCTACCATGCAGAGCTTCACCAGATTCTGAGTGCAACAGTTTTAGTAAATCTCCCCCACAGTGTGTTTGGTTGCTAGGATGCTGGCAGCTAGACCGCAGCATCATTATTTGCTGTGCCAGCATCATAGCAACTAAAGGGGGAAGGGAGGGGGCAGCAAAAATAGCTGCATTAAGTGGCAAAGATGGGGTGGCATCTAGAGTGTCAAGTTCCATAGGATAGAGTATTGTATAGCCAGTATGATCCCCAGAAGGCGTCCTTCATGGCAGCCCAACCAACAATGTTCCTGCTTGTTTGGTGGATTAAGGGTTGGTTACTCCCCACACTAGTTAGATTAATAAAGTCCTGGGTGAACGCTGTAAGGGTTATCCAACAAATAAATATGAAAATCAGGACACTCGCAGGCCTTGATGAGCGTGGGCTGTGACACATTGAAATTTTGGTGGGTAATATATATTTTATTATCTTACAGTAGTGAGTGAGTACACCCCTCATATTTATCTAAATATTTTATTCTTGGAGGTGCGTTTGGGGTCGTTATGTTGGAATACTGCCCTGCGGCCCAGTCTCCGAAGGGAGGGGATCATGCTCTGCTTCAGTATGTCACAGTGTCACAATACATGTTGGCATTCATGGTGCCCTCAATGAACTGTATCTCCCCAGTGCCGGCAGCACTCATGCAGCCCCAGACCATGACACTCCCACCACCATGCTTGACTGTAGGCAAGACACACTTGTCTTTGTACTCCTCACCTGGTTGCCACCACACACGCTTATTGTCACATGAAAAGATATAATAAAATATTTACAAAAATGTGAGGGGTGTACTCCCTTTGTGAGGTACTAGATATAATCAAATATAGTTTTGATTTGTTAGAAAAAAAAAACAAACAAACATTTTTTTAACACACAGTACAATACAAAAGTGCAAGTATGAACAATAAGGGTCCATTCAGATGGTGCACTCGGCTGCGTGCCCCATTAAGGTCCCTGTTTTCCAGGCACAGGGATGCACAGATGTTGCATGCTTCCCTGTGCTGGCAGTCCATAGAAGTCTATTGAGACACATGGATGCATGGACAGAGATGCTGTGTCCAAATATGACATTTGGATGCGGGTCCCCGAAGGTACCCTGTGCAGGTTATATTGGGACATAGTGGCCCTGTCTATGCAGCCGCATGTTCCAATAGACTTCTGTGGACTGACCGCACGTGGATGTACGCAACACCTGTGCATCGCCGTGGTGAGAAAACACGGACCTGCACAGGACCCGCAGTCAAGTGCTCCATGTCAATAGACCCTAAACAATAAAAACTAGCCAACAAGCAGTGGCGGCCCGTGCATTAAGGGCCCATGGGTGCCACCCCCCCATCCCTGCTGACATCTTCCTATCCATGTGCCTGGCCCCATTTAGGACACGGGACATATGGATTCCTATGGCGGGGGTGGGAGGGGATTTTTTTTTTTAAGCACCTGACTAGAGCCGAGGGCTCTAATAGGCTTCAAAAAAGGGTGGGCTCGGGGCGCGATCCCACCCAATTGTGTGATAGCGAATACATTTTTGCATTTTCCACACGACAATGCCTCCCCGCCAATCGGGAGGCAGGTCGGCGATTTGGCTAGAGGAAGGAAGGAGGAAGCGCGAGGAGTCGCCGCTGCTGCCTGGAGTGGCCACATTGGGGAGGAGAGACACAGGAGGATCCTCTCTCTCCACAATTGCCCAGTAAGTGCCGGATCTGGGGTGGGGGTATTTGGTGCTGTCAGAGCCGCGACTCCCACAGTGTTCTGTGACTGCCAGAGTTGGGGGGGTGCTCTATACCATGATCCTTAATGAATGCTGGCTTTATGCTCTTTATGATGCGGACCTATATCCCCTGATCTGTGATGATGCTGGCTGTATGCTCTATGTCAGGGATATGCAATTAGCGGACCACCAGCTGTTGCACAACTACAAATCCCATCATGCCTCTGGGCGTCATGCTTGTGGCTGTCAGAGTCTTGCTATGCCTCATGGGATTTGTAGTTCTGCAACATTTGGAGGTCTGCTAATTGCATATCCCTGCTCTATGTGATGCTGACCTATATACCCTGATCTGTGATGATGCTGGCTGTATACTCTGTGTATTGCTGACCTATATACTCTGATCTGTGATGATGCTGGCTGTATATTCTGTGTATTGCTGACCTATATACACTCTGATCTGTGCTGATGCTGGCTGTATACTCTCTATGTGATGCCGACCTATATACCCTGATCTGTGATGATGCTGGCTGTATACCCTCTATGTGATGCTGACCTATATACCCTGATCTGTGATGATGCTGGCTGTATGCTCTATGTCAGGGATATGCAATTAGCGGACCACCAGCTGTTGCAAAACTACAAATCCCATAATGCCTCTGCCTCTGGGGGTCATGCTTGTGGCTGTCAGAGTCTTGCTATGCCTCATGGGATTTGTAGTTCTGCAACATTTGGAGGTCCGCTAATTGCCTATCCCTGCTCTATGTGATGCTGACCTATATACCCTGCTCGGTGATGATGCTGGCTGTATGCTCTATGTGATGCTGACCTATATACCCTGATCTGTGATGATGTTGGCTGTATACTCTGTGTATTGCTGACCTATATACACTCTGATCTGTGATGATGCTGGCTGTATATTCTGTGTATTGCTGTCCTATATACACTCTGATCTGTGCTGATGCTGGCTGTATACTCTGTGTATTGCTGACCAATATACTCTGATCTGTGCTGATGCTGGCTGTATACTCTCTATGTGATGCCGACCTATATACCCTGATCTGTGATGCTGGCTGTATAGCATCTGTGTGATGCTGGGCTGTATACCATGATCTGTGATTCTGGCTGCATACCCTGTCCTGTGATGCTAGGGCTGTATACTCCTGACACAATGGGTGGAATACAGGGGACGGAGTGGGTGGATTATATAAGGGGTGGGGCTTATGAGAAGTGGGAGGGGTCAAAAAAGCCCCCCCCATCCTAAAACTTCACCAGCCGCCACTGCCAACAAGGGTATAGCCAGAAAGAAGGTATGGCTAGGAAGAAAACAATTAGTGTAACTAGGTATTAAATATAAATAATCTGCATTAAAACGTAAAAAAAACCCTTTTGCTGAAGGGCTTTGCTGCAGCTGATGATCTGAATAGGAAATAAGTCTGGGAGGTGCAGTTGCTACAGTCATCAATCATTGTAACAATTATCATATTTGTTACAAGTTGTTACATTGAAGCTCTGACATTGATTTTTGCATACAGATCAGGACTTTGCCTGTCAAGCTGAAGGCAGTCTTGGAAGGTGCTGGGGTGGGATGGTGGAGGGGACAATTCTACATACAGTACATATACACTGGAGGAACAAGGTTTATATATAATATAGAAGGACCCCACTTTAGAGCAGAACTTTACCCATTTTTTTTTTCAAGGTCCGTTTTCAAAGGCTCTTAGGCCTCATTCACACTACAATACACAATAAAACAGGCCTGCAATCAGTTGAACTTTCATGTTTTTATGCACGTTTCCATGCATTTTTATGTGCATTTTGTGTGAGTTTTTATGCACTTTTTTGCAAAGCTTTTATATGACATAACTGTTGTGGGTGAAAAGGGTATTGTGGGGCAGTGTGCTTGTGCATGTTTACACGGGCGTGTTTTCTATGTGTCATCGCAGTTACCTGTGTTTTCCCGTGAAGATGTGAACATGCCCTTACACCTTTTTTGAAAAGTACATTTTTTTTTACTTCCTAAATCCCTGCCTAGGCCAGGATGATGTCACCAGGGCTGGGGCAAGGATCTTTGACACCCTAGGTGAAACATCATTTTGCGCCCCCCTTGGCTCTACCCCTGACTCCACCCCCTTTCCCCTGCCCAGCCTGATCAGCCCCAATCAACTGTAGCTTGATCAGCGCCAATCAAATGCAGCCTCACCAGTGCCCATCAAATACAGCTTCACCAGTGCCGATCAATACAGCTCCACCTGTGCCCATCAAATACACCTTCACCAGCGCCAATCAATACAGCCTCACCTGTGCCCATCAAATGCAGCCTCACCTGTGCCCATCAAATACAGCCTCACCTGTGCCCATCAAATACAGCCTCACTTGTGCCCATCAAATACAGCCTCACCTGTGCCCATCAAATACAGCCTCACCTGTGCCCATCAAATATAGCCTCACCAGCGCCAATCAATACAGCCTCACCTGTGCCCATCAAATATATCTTCACCAGTGCCAATCAATACAGCCTCACCTGTGCCCATCAAATACAGCTTCACCTGTGCCCATCAAACATAGCTTTACCTGTGCCCATCAAATACAGCCTCACGGGGGGCAGGGGCGGAGGGGGGGGTGGGTATTTGGCAGATCAGTCACTATTTCTATATACATTTGCAAATGGCATGTCATAATAAAATCTCATTATCTCAGTCAGACAGTGTTAGTTTTTACATGAATCAATGCAGAGCAGTGACAGATCAACAGTGGCCAGGGGCCCCTAGGCGGCAGTGGGCCCTAGGCGACCGCCTACTCTGCCTAGTGGTAGAGCCGTCCCTGGATGTCACACACCAGCCTTTTCACCCTTATTCCCGGAAACTGGCAGATCTGGTGCATGCGCACATACGCTGAAGATGGGGATGATGCATGCACAGATGGGGTATCTGATGCATAAACACACACTATGGGCATCTCTGCCAGGCAAGTCTCAATTAAAGCAGTAGTAAACCGGCACAAAAAAAAGGGGGGCCCCTTGCAGGTTTAAAGTGGTTGTTACTCTTGCTAAAATCCCCTTTGTGAGTATATATTGTTAAAAAAATAAAAAAAACACTTACCTGCTGTGTTGTGCAGCTTGAAACTGCAGGTCACGTGATCACTGTCAGCTCCACAGCGATCTGCCGGTAGGTGTGTTCAGTGTCCATTAAGTCAGAACCAGAAGTGATGACATTGACACCAAGCTTCTGTGTTTCCATGACAATCAGACTAGGCAGCAAATGTCACTTCCCTCCTCTTTCCCCATCCGAGAGCAGAGATTGGCGGGGATTTACACTGACCACGAAAGATACCAGCGCACTGTACTCTTGCACAGCGCACCCGTATCTTTGGTGTGATGACACAAGACCTAAAATGACCATGGTAGCTTGGATTGGCTGCCATGCTACCATGGTCAGTTTACTTGTAAGAGGAGCAGCACAGGCCGGATCATCCAGGTACAGTAGAGCATTGGCAGCATGAAATGCAGTGCAAGCATGGGAGATCACATTTATTTAATTTAAAGAGATGGTGCAATTTTTAAAATGTTTGACATTACCCACTTAAGGGCCAGAAGGATTTCCCGTGTTAGGACCAGAGCACTTTTTTTGCGATTCCGCACTGCATTGCTTTAACTGACAATTGCGCGGTCATGCGACGTTGTACCTAAATGAAATTTGCGTCCTTTTTTCCCCGCAAATGGAGTTTTCTTTTGGTGATATTTGATCACCTCTGCATCATTTCTGATTACCGCTATAAACAAAAACAGAGCGACAATTTTGCAAAAAAAAAAAAACAATATTTCTAACTTTTTGCCAAAATTCAAATCCAAAAAAATATATATAAAAAACAAATGTATTCATCAGTTTTGGCCGATATATATTCTTCCTCATATTTGTGGTAAAAAAAAAAAATCGCAATCCACTGATTACTGTATAAATGTCATTGGCAGTGAAGGGGTTAACTTGCAGGGGGCAGGGAAGGGGTTAACTGTGTTCCCTAGGTGTGTTCTAACTGTGAAGGGGCTGGGCTGGCAGGGGCACCAGAGATCTAACAAGTGCAGGGATCAGTAGATCTCTGACATGCCGCCTGTCAGAACGGGAAACCGCCGTGTTTACATCGGCGGTTCCCCGTTCTGGCTCTGTGACAGGGCATCGTGAGTCGCCAGCGGACATCGAGTCCGCCTGACCCGCGGCCCTGCTCAGGGAGCGTGCGGCAGGCACGAGCAGCCGTGTACTAAAGTGACAACTATAAGCGGCGATTTGCGGGACAGAGCCACGCTGTCGCCGCTTATAGTCATATGGCGGACAGCATGTGGTTACAAACACTTTAAATAATAATGTAATAATATATGCCACCATCTTTAGAGTGGAAGTAAAGTCCACTTATTAACTTGTACCTACACGTACGTCTATAATAATGTTAACATGTAGTTACAGTGAATATCTCCTAAACTTGCATTGTTTTCACATGGGATACAGCCGGTGACATCACTGGCGCATGCACTCTGAAGGGACGGCATACCGACGTCGTACCTTCAGAGCTCCGTGCTGGGACCAGGGCATGATGTAATCATGGGCTGCCCATTCATACAGCTGTACCCCCGCAAACCCATAAGGAAGACCGGGTGAAGATGGAAGCACCAGGGAGCTATGACAGCGCTGAGCTTGAGGTGCTTCCATCTTCATGTGCCAGTGATGTCACCGGCTGTATCCCATGTGAAAACAATGCACGTTTAGGAGATATTCACGGTAACTACATGTTAACCTTATGATAGGCTTACCTGAAGGTACAAGTTAAAAAGTGGACTTTACTTCCACACTAAAGATGTCGGCGCTGGAAAAGAGGGGCAAAGAGAGAACTTTTGCTTTAAGCAAGACAACACTGGACTCCCAAGGTCTAGTAAGTATGTTTTGTTTTTTTTCTAAGACCAGGACAAGTATTAGGGATTTTATTTTTTGGGGGTTAGGCAGAGTGAAGTTTCTCTTTACTGACATGCAAGGTTGTTCACTAAGGAATTATGTGTTGTCTTCTACATTGTGTGCTTTATATGCCAGGGTTGTTTTTACTGCCGGCCTGGCTCTGATAGTTGCTACGTATGGTGGAAATGGGGTTTTCCTGTGGTCTGTTTGCTCCAATTGGAACTGTAGGAACATAAAACGGATAAACACATAAAACCTGCCAGAGACATGCGGGGATGCCAATGTACCACAGGAGAGGAGTCCAGTGATATTGTTGGCCTCCTGTGGACCACCGCGGTGTTCCTCTAACATACAGTCAGTCTGTAGTCTAGTCCTTGTCTGCCTCTTGTGGCCACCTTTAGTCTTGTGGTGGAAATTGACCTGATTACTTATTGAATACACTCATGACCATACTTTGTAGTGAGTCTGAAAATTCAGGAAAGTGGATAACCTTACAGCGGATAGTATCCCCTGAGGAAGCCTAATTAAAGGGTGAAACATGTTGGGATCTTAGTCTATACCGCTTTATGCAGACTAAGGACCATTACCTCTATGGGTTATAAACATGTTTTTTAATGGTGACATTGTTTTAAAATGCTATTAATAAATATTAACATTTTAATTATAATTTTTGGTTTGAGTTCTATATCTGCACTGTTATAATCCCACCCAATTTCTTGATTCTTGGATACCAAATAACGGGATGAGGTGCTGTAAACCACATTCCATAAAACAGATAAGTGATCTTGAAGCCGGCTGTATTGTTCTAAATGCTGCTGTCACCTTGCAGATGTTTATCCAGCCTGTCACTATTCGGACTGGTCTTAAATCAGGGCATAAGGTTTTCTAAACACAAGATCAGTGGGAAAAGCTTTATATAGATGTGTGTGGGATGTGGCTGGGGGTGGAAGGGAAAGTACAAACCAAAATCGCTGATTGCATTTAGACTTTGTAAATGGAGAGATCCAACATATCTGACCTGGTGGAGAATCTATAAGAACTATATAGACAGCAAGGGCTAAATTATAATCGCACCTCCAGCTGGGAATGACGGTTACAGGCTTCCTAAACTCCATATGAGACATACAAGTGCACAGTGTCTAACAGGTTAATATAACCAGCTTGCTGTATGAAGGTAAGAGCATGGAGATGACAGATGCGGGGCTTTGCTGAGTCAGTGACCATTGATCTCAGAGTAGCTTCCTGCTGATCTCATTCTGAATGCCATCCAGGAATCACAGCCTAAACAACTGACAAATCAATGGCCTCTTATTTGGCAGCAAGGAAGCAAAACTGTCAATATCGCTGTTTACTACAGTTCAATTAATGTGCACTGCCTGCAGTTACATGGAGAAAGTGAAGGTGTAGTCCACCAGAGTGACTTCAGGTGGTGGGGGTTTACAGTCAGGAGCGAGGGGTGAAAGTGGCCTTCTTAAGCACAGTCTAGTGATCAGGCTGTATGATTACAGCTCTCATTCACAGTCATTGTAAAATAGAGACTTCTCCAGGACACAGTGGAGGCAGCTGTTCTGTGAGTGTGATCCTTATTCTGATAATGGTTCTTATTTACAATTTCTATACACAGGCATTAAAGTACGATATATTGTCAAAAGTATTGGGATGCCTGCCTTTACACACACATGAACTTTAATGGCATCTCCGTCTTCGTCCATAGGGTTCAATATGATATAACAGCTTCAGCTCTTCTAGGAAGGCTGTCCACAAGGTTTAGGAGTGTGTCTATGGGAATGTGTGACCATTCTTCCAGAAGAGCATTTGTGAGGTCAGGCACTGATGTCGAAGGCCTGGCTCGCAGTCTCCGCTCTAATTCATCCCAAAAGTTTTCTATCGGGTTGCAGTCAGGCTAGTAAAGTTCCTCCACCCCAAACTCGCTCATCTGTGTCTTTATGGACCTTGCTTTGTGCACTAGTCCAAATCATTGTTTATCTGGGATTGGGCTTGGCCCCTTAGGCTGGGTTCACACCTATGCGAATTGGATGCGACTTATACCGCATCCAATTTGCATGACACTTGAAAACACATTGTTTTCAATGTGTCAGGTTCACATAGGTGCGGTGCATTTGCACTCTGCATTGCATAGAAAACATGTGCGTTTTCTGTGCAATGCGATGCAAATTCCCAGCCTATTAAGTTCAATGGGAACGCATCTGCTCTGCAGATGTGTTTCGCACTGAACGGGAATCTTTCCCCCTCCCTCCCTGAGCAGCTGCTGCGCTGTGAGAACGGACAGGAGCCGCCGAAGGGCAGCTCCATTTGTTCTCAGCAGCAAACAGGCTGGAATTCGCACCGGACTGGTGTGAATCCAGCCTTAGTTGCAGTGAAGGGAACTATTAAGGCTTCAACATACCAAGACATTTTGGAAAATTTCATGCTCTCAACTTTGTGGGAACAATTTGGGGATGGCCACTTCTTGTTCCAAAATGACTGCACACCAGTGCACAAAGCAAGGTCCATAAAGACATGGATGAGCGAGTTTGGGGTGGAGGGACTTGGTTGGCCTGCACAGAGTCCTCAACCCGATAAAACACCTTTAGGATGAATTAAAGCGGAGACTGTGAGCCAGGCCTTCTCATCCAACATCAGTGCCTGACCTCACAAATGCGCTTCTGGAAGAATGGTCAAACATTCCCATAGACACTCCTAAACCTTGTGGACAGCCTTCCCAGAAGAGCTGAAGCTGTTATAGCTGGTGGGCCAACTCAATATTTAACCCTACAGACTAAGACTGGAGTTCATGTGTGTGTAAAGTCAGGAGTCCCAATACTTTTGACAATATATATTTATTTATTTTAGGTACTTATATAGCGCCGTCAATTTACGCAGCGCTTTACATATACATTGTACATTCACATCAGTCCCTACCCTCAAGGAGCTTACAATCTAAGGTCCCTAACTCACATGCATACATACACATAATAGGGGCAATTTTTTAGACAGGATCTAATTAACCTACCAGCATGTCTTTGGAGTGTGGGAGGAAACCGGAGTAAACCCACGCAGGCACAGGGAGAACATGCAAACTCTAGGCAGGTAGTGTCGTGGTCGGGATACGAACCTGCGACCCTTTTGCTGCTAGGCGAAAGTGCTATACACTACACCACTGGGCCACCCAATGCAAACCCAGTTACTAAAAGAATCAGGAATCCCACCCTGAGAAAAGCCAAAAGGCCATACAGCCATCACTGGAGTGCAGGTAGATCAGAAAGAGCTGGGAAGAGGCTGTGGGGGATTGGTGGAAGGTGTTCTGTAGTCCAGCAGGGAAGCACTGCTTCTGATATGAGACGCAGAGTGGAAGTTGATTCTTTCCTGAAGAAGTGGCGTAATTCTTAATTGTTATTAATGATGGAAGTAACTAATGACTGCTAGATTAATACTAAGCATGCATTTCATGGGCACAGATAATGGGCCTTAAAATCTCTAGAGGGCTAAAATATAATTGGTGTGATGTCTTCTGTAGTGTCAGCTCTTAAAGATCTGTCACTGGAAAATAAAAGCCAGCAGCTAGTTATCACTGAATATCTTCCTTCCCTCTCCCATACAAGGAACACAAGGTGTTTGACCAGGGGACTTCAAGGCCTAGAATACCTAGGGGCAATGGGAGGTGATCACATTTGCTGTCCTTAGGCCTGGTTCACATAGGTTTCAGCTTGTATAAGAGTGATGTGAGCAGTAAACTTTCACAAAGCATTTGCAGAGCTTTCAGCAAGCTTTTAAAGTACCATTCAGCTCAAGTTTGTAAATGTTGAATACAGATCTTAATAGGAGTGCTGTTTGCCACTTTAAGGCTCCATGCACACTAGCATTTGTTAAGCTCCTAGAAGCTATTAGCATTTTTTTCTGCTTCTTGATGCTAAATAGTGTTATCCTATGTGTCCATGCACACTACTTTAGGCTATTAGCGTTTTTGAGCTTCAGCGTCTAGGAGCAGAAAAAAAAATAGTTTTTATAGCGTTTTTTAGGAGCATTTTTTCGGCAGTAAAAAAAATTGCTAAATGCTACTAAAACGCGCCGAACAGCTTTTTTCAAGCAGTTTTTTTTTTCTTCATGTACTATAAAAACACTAATACGACTTCTAACGCTACTAGAAATTGGTACAAAAATGCTATTATCAGCTTTTTTCATCCAGCGCTTTTTTCTAGCATTTTCTGAGCTTATAAAAACTCTCTAGTGTGCATGGAGCTTTAACAAGTTGATAACAGGCTTCGCGCTTTGTGAAGCTTATTGAAAGCCTGCTAGCAGCTTGCTTAAATAGGCAATCAGCACTCCTATTAGGATCTGTGTTCAACATAGTAGCGTTAAGCCTCATACACACGGTGCGACGGTCGTACAGAAACGGTTGTACAACAGCTTGTTGTACGATCATCCGACGGTTAGTATGTGCGATTATAACAGCCGCCGTGTGACGGTCGTACAACAGAAGTTGGATGAGCAGACTAGAAAACTTTGGTTGTACAACAAGCGGTTGTATGACTGTTGTACTGTGTGTACAGAGAAGTTGGGCCAACAATGTTGTACTGTGCAAAGCACAGATGCTCAGAAGTCAGGAACACCCGGAAGTGTCCGTTCGTGTAAACCTACGTTCCTAATTCACAAATCCCATTCACCTGAACTTCCTCTTTATACGCGCGTAACACATCACCATGTTAGGCTTGGTCGTACGATTGCTTAGTGCACGTCACTATGTGAGACAAAACCGCCAACATACGATTTTGGACGTCCGGTCGTACGACCGTCGCACCGCGTGTACGGGGCTTTAGTGTTTTATTAGCATTTTCTAGGAGCAGAAAAAATGCTATGGTTTGAATGGTCCCTAAGGAAGCAAGTGTTGCTGCTGTCTTGCTGCAAAGAAAACATGATGGCACCTGGGTAGAAATCCCGGTCCTGGAGTGTAAAATGGTAACTGCATGACAGAATGCTTCTCATTGGTGCACACATCAGATTGTGGCTTGTAGTAGATGTCTGTACTTTAAAAAGTCCAAACTTTCGTATAGATTTGGGAGTCTCTCAGCATGCAGTGTGATGAAACACTGTACACGCGCCAAGCTTATTTTTCATGTCTCTTTATGTGATAGGTTCACTTTTCTTTACTGGTGAAGTCGGCCTGTTAGGCCTCATGTACACTGCTGCTGGTAAACAGACGTTTAGGCCTCATGTACACTGCTGCTGGTAAACAGACGTTTAGGCCTCATGTACACTGCTGCTGGTAAACAGACGTTTAGGCGGCATGTACACTGCTGCTGGTAAACAGATGTTTAGGCCTCATGTACACTGCTGCTGGTAAACGGACATTTAGGCCTCATGTACACTGCTGCTGGTAAACGGACATTTAGGCCTCATGTACACTGCTGCTGTTAAAGGATGTTTAGGCCTCATGTACACTGCTGCTGGTAAACAGACGTTTAGGCCTCATGTACACTGCTGCTGGTAAAGGGAAGTTTAGGCCTCATGTACACTGCTGCTGGTAAACGGATGTTTAGGCCTAATGTACACTGCTGCTGGTAAACAGAGGTTTAGGCCTCATGTACACTGCTGCTGGTAAACGGACGTTTAGGCCTCATGTACACTGCTGCTGGTAAACGGACGTTTAGGCCTCATGTACACTGCTGCTGGTAAACGGACGTTTAGGCCTAATGTACACTGCTGCTGGTAAACGGACGTTTAGGCCTAATGTACACTGCTGCTGGTAAACAGACGTTTAGGCCTAATGTACACTGCTGCTGGTAAACGGACGTTTAGGCCTAATGTACACTGCTGCTGGTAAACGGACGTTTAGGCCTCATGTACACTGCTGCTGGTAAACGGACGTTCAGGCCTCATGTACACTGCTGCTGGTAAACGGACGTTTAGGCCTAATGTACACTGCTGCTGGTAAACAGAGGTTTAGGCCTCATGTACATTGCTGCTGGTAAACAGATGTTTAGGCCTCATGTACACTGCTGCTGGTAAACAGAGGTTTAGGCCTCATGTACACTGCTGCTGGTAAACGGACGTTCAGGCCTCATGTACACTGCTGCTGGTAAACGGACGTTTAGGCCTCATGTACACTGCTGCTGGTAAACGGACGTTTAGGCCTCATGTACACTGCTGCTGGTAAATGGACGTTTAGGCCTCATGTACACTGCTGCTGGTAAACAGAGGTTTAGGCCTCATGTACACTGCTGCTGGTAAACGGACGTTCAGGCCTCATGTACACTGCTGCTGGTAAACGGACGTTTAGGCCTCATGTACACTGCTGCTGGTAAACGGACGTTTAGGCCTCATGTACACTGCTGCTGGTAAACGAACGTTTGGGAGCAGTTGGGCGATTTTTTTTCAGCTGCCCCTGAACTCTCCTCTATGTTATCTTATCAGTCCATGTACACAGGGTCGTTTCTAGGCAGTTGAGTCTAGAAGCTTTTTTTGGAACCCAAGAAAATGCGTTCGGACGGAAGTTCAGAGGCATTTGAAACGCCAAATGCCTGTGACAGCTTGTAAACGCACCTAAACTAGGTAACTCACGTTTAGCAGCATTTCGTTTACAGGCGTTTTCATTTTTAAGAAATCGCTCCTAGACGCGAATGTGGCTAAACGCGGCATGTAAAACGCAGCTAAATGGCCGTTTTTAAGCCACGGCTTCTAGGTGTCAAAAAATCGTTCAGGGGAGGTTAAAAAAGCGTCCCATGTACATTAAACCTTACGAGTGGAACGTTATTTTCATTGAGAACAAAGTAGCATTCATATATTGAGCTAGATCTGTGTTGTGAATTATTTTAACAATGTAGAAAGCGCTTTCCCTTTATATTAATGCTGCTGTTGCAGAGTTGGAAATTCAGCACCTTGTAATTAAGCTTTTGACATGAAAGCTGCATGGAGTCGGGGGTTCTTGGCATCACTGAGCCCAGACAATGCTGATAATGTTTCAGGTTTGGCTCATGGTTTATTATTATGTTGTAAAGCATTTCTGAATAGTGTTTCTATCTCTGACTTAAAGAAACCCTGTCACTTCTCTTTCCTCTCTCTAATCTCCCAGCTGACAGCCGAATGGAGGTAAACGGGGAAGCTGTCACATACATGACATGCCCCACACTGAGCGCTGGCATACCTCAGCCCCAGCTCAGAATTGGGTCTAATTACTGCAAGTTTCCTAATCTGCAAACTGCAGTCATTCTTTCAAGTTTGTGTAGAACTGTGGGCATTTTCTTTAGTTTTTCATAACACAATTGAGGGTTATAACCCCTGTCAGATTTTTTTTCTGTGTTGTGGAGATTTCCCTTCACTTCCTTTCCCAGAGCCAAACAGGAAGTGAGAGGAAAACCTTGCAAATTAGAATTTCTTGGGGACCCCCAGGTCATCAGAACTAGTGTCCCCCAGGAAGATTTTCCCTCTATTACTTTTCTGGGGACAACCCAAAATTTAGGATTTTCTTTTGCATTCCCTTTCCTTGATAATGGTAAACAGGAGAATCAGATAGGGTGAATCACCCTGACGGGGGTACAGACAGCAATAAAAACTGACAGGTGTTCTAATCCCTACCCACTCTATACAAAACAAATCAAAAAGTTTTGCCTTTAGTTGTGCTGTAATGCAATAATGTGAAAAAAACCATTATGTGCACCCCCCCCCCCCCGCACCCTAAATACTTACCTGAGCCAGGTCTCAATCCAGTGCTGTGTCTGAGAAAAGCGGTGGTGCTCCCTCTTACTCCTCACTGAACTCAATGGGAGCAGTGGGAGCCATTCACTCCTGCTGATGTCAGTCAAATCCAGTGACGAGGGAGCAAGGGACAGGGATGAGTCGCACTGTGCATGTCAATAGACACACACACCATGCCTTGGGACCAAGCATGCACGTGTGGCACCATAGGGAAATGGCTTCCCGCGGTGGCACATGAAGAAGAGGAGCCCAAATCACCAGTGGGGGACCCCAGAACAGGAAGATGCGGGCAAAATCATTGCACAAAGTATAATGTATATTATTTAAAAGAAAGGAAAAAAAGTAGAACCTTTACAATCACTTTACAAATCTGTTGCTACTAAAGTGACAGGTTGTTAACCACTTCAGAACCGGGCACTTTCACCCCCTTCCCGCCTAGGCCACTTTTCAGCTTTTAGTGCTGTCACACTTTGAATGGCAACTGCGTGGTCATGCAACACTGTACCCAAATGATATATTTTATACTTTTTTTACCACACAAATATAGAGCTTTCTTTTGGTGGTATTTAATCACTGCTGGGTTTTTTATTTTTTGCCAAAAAAAAAGAAAAAAGACAATTTTGACAAAAATAAACATTTTTCTTTGTTTCTGTCAGTAAATTTTGTAAATAAGTAATTTTTCTCCTGCACTGATGAGGCGGCACTGAGGCGGCACTGATTAGGTGGCACTGATGAGGCACTAATAAGCAGCACGGATGGGCGGTACTGATGAGCAGGTACTGATAGGCAGCACTGACTGGCATCACTAATGGGCACTGATTGGTGTCACTGATGGACACTGCTGGGGCTGTACTGTAATCAGGCCACTAATGATCAGTGCCCTGATTTCCTGTACAGGTCTCCCCTGCGAGGAGATGCCGCTGATCGGCTCTCCACGCCACACACTCTGTCAGTGTGAGCCAAGGAGAGCCGATAAATGTCACTTCCTTGTTTACATGTGATTGGACACAGCCGATCACATGGGTAAAGACCCACATCATCTGCTCTATACCAAGATCGGGGTCACGCCATGTCCTAGGAACATGGTGTGGCCACGATCACCGCGCTGCGTGCCCTCGTAGGCGCACAGGAGCAGCAGTTCTGGGGCTCGCAGAACGAGTCTGCCACTCGGCTACCCTCATTTTACTATACAGCGGGTGGCAAGTGGTTAAACTGGCAGTAGTGAGAACTACCTGTATTTGTCTCCCATGTTGGTAATGTTACTGGAATTGGTGCAAATGCTTGCATGAATTAAGCAAAGATAGTTTTAATAGAAAAGGTGTTGGTTTATTGCTATCCCTAGAATGAGTGTACAGCTGTTTGATGCATGGCACTGCTTACATTTTTGGTTTTGGGTTTAATAACGCTTTAAGCTGCCTTTTCCCCCCAAAAAACATAACCTCTTCCACCCTTCTTTTGCTAAATGTATCCATATATAAGGACCACAAAAGCACAAGCTTAGATCTTTGCAAACACAGCGCCTAAGCCCCTCTGCTCCCGGTCCATTAAACAATATGGAGCAAACATCTTTGGTTCACATGGAAGTGTTCGATAATCGCCCTACCAAGTATCCCGGAATAGTATGGATCTCTAGTGGGGTGATCACTGGACTCTTCCACATGGAATAAAAAGACATGCTATGCAGCATTTGCTCCATATTATTAGCTATATTATATTTTTAGTAAAATTGTGTGTGTTAAAATGCTGATTTGTTAGAAACTCCCCTTAAAGCGGTACCCAGAAGCAAACATTTATTATATTGCAGCTTACCAATTCTTAGATGTGATGGCTGCATTAGTTTCTTTCTTCTATTTCCATCTGGTGATCTGGCCAGGAAATCTGTTGTTTTTAAAAAAAAAAAAAACAAGCTCTCCAGCAGAATGTATTATAACAAACCAATTTCCACTGACAGTGGTGCTCAGTAAAAGCTTTTATTTATGTAAAACCTTTATGCCAAAAGGAAAAAAAACTGTTGCTGTAACTAATTATAAAGTATTAGAGCCGGTTCACACAGTGGTGAGTTGTGATAAGTCGCACTCCATGCAGTGCAATGGAACCATTCTAATAGGAGAATCCAACTTAGAAAAAGGTTCTTTTACGACTTTGGGACAACTTGCACTGACTTCTGTTACAGAAGTCATTTGCAAGCCGTGCTGAAGTCGCACTGTGCGGGGCGGCTTTGAGTCGCCCCTGTGTGAACCGGCTCTTAGGTGGAGTTTGGCTTCAATTTTTTAGTGTATTTAAATTTGCTAGCACATCTAACACTCACCTCCCCCCAGATTAACAATGCTGTTGTCCAAAGGTCATCCAGAGTGGAGGCTCTATAATGCAGGAGGGGTGTTACTAGCCGGATCACCAGGTAGGTGATAAGAGAGTGAAAAAAGCCTAAGAAAAGAAAACTAATACAGCCTCCATATCTAATGATTGGTGAGCTGCAATATATTACATGTTTAGTTTTGGATTTAATACCACTTTAAATTATGTTCTCAATCATACGAGTAAATAGCAGTGTTATAGTTCAGTGATTTAAAATTCATTCTATTATCGTTTCACAGAGATTGTCCTACCTAACCTTTTGCTTTTAGCTAAAACTTTGTGTATCAGTACTGCTTGGAGCTTAGAAGAAAGGGTTACACCCAAAAAGTTTGTCCTCAAAATGTCAATGTTAGTGCTAATATAAAAGTATCAAGTATGAAATATCAAGTATCCTTATTCAATAATATTTTTTTTCATACAGAAATCATTTCCATAACTGCAGCAAAGATTATACTCGGGTAACATTAACCACTTCAGCCCCGGAAGGATTTGTCCCCTTCCTTACCAAGGCACTTTTTGCGATTCGGCACTGCATTGCTTTAACTGACAATTGTGCGGTCGTGCGACGTTGTACCCAAACAGAATTGACGTCCTTTTTTTTGCAAAAATAGAGCTTTCTTTTGGTGGTATTTGATCACCTCTGCGGTTTTTATTATTTGCGCTATAAACAAAAGAAGAGCGACAATTTTTTTTAAAAAAAAACAATATTTTTTTACTTTTTGCTATAATAAATATCCAAAAAAAAATATAAAAAAACAAATTTATTCATCAGTTTAGGCCGATATATATTCTTCTAGGTATTTTTGATTAATAAAATCGCAAAGAACATTTATTGATTGTTTTATGCAAAAGTTATCACGTCTACAACTCATGAGAATTCATTTATGGCGTTTTTATTCTTTTAATTTTTACTGGTAATAGCTGCAATCTGCGATTTTTATCGGGACTGTGATATTGCGGCGGACAGGTCGGACTTTTTTGACACTTTTTTGGGATCAATGACCTTTATAAAACGATCAGATGTAAAAATAGCCACAGATTACTGTATAAATGACACCGGCAGTGAAGGGGTTAACACTAAAGGGGCAATCAATGGGTTAACTGTGTTCTAACTATGTGGGGGCTGGGCTGGCATGGGCATGACAGACCTAACTGATACCAATCACAGGGATCAGTAGATCACTGTCATGTCCCCTGACCAGAGCGGGGATCCGCAGTGTTTACATCAGTGGTTCCCCGTTCTTCCTCTGTAGAAGGTGATCGCGGGTCGTCGGCGAACATCAAGTCTGCCCGACCCATGATCACGATCACGCAACGTGCGGCGGGCACAAGAGCATGCTGTGCGAATTGTCGTTTATAGACGGCGATCTGCGCAGCGGAGCCACGCTGCCACAGTAAATGTACCCGAGGCGGTCGGCAAGTGGTTAAGGCTGGGTTCACACCATTGCGAATTGGATGTGGGTTCCCGGCACTGTATAAAGCCGGTTCACATATCTCCGCAGCAGATCCGGTGCGTTTTGCACAAAATTGCTGTACGACTTTTGATCTTTTTCAGGTCCGAATTCAGCACAAAATTCGGGCTGAAATCGTGAACCAAGATGCACCGGACCCCTGCTGTGCACCACTACATTCTAGTGTGAACCCAGCCTCAGTGCTGAAAGCTCATATTGTTCATAGACACATGTTGCAAAGTAAGTCAGTGTATTTTCTTACAGAATTTTCATGTATAGGAAATTGTGAGAATGGATTTATTAAATTGAAGAAAAGAGAAGCAGCTAATTAGCTGCTACTTCACACCTTTCAGTGGCAGAGAGCTGTACAACACACTGGAGCATAGAGTTTACACTATCAATTAGGATGCTTGAATGCTTTGGGATGCAAGTTGGCTGGAATTAGCTGCCACTGAACAGATGGCCAAAGTAAAATCATATGTTCTACCTTTGCTAACCCTTCAATAGTCACTGCATAGACCGCCTTTACTGATGAGTAGAAGCTGCACTGTGCATCAATCTATCCAGATAGCATAACGAAGGGTTATAACCCCTTAAATCAGCCATAGACAGACCGACATTCACCTGGTTCAGCAGAAACTGGCAAATTGACCCATCTATGGGCAGGCTGGTTGTATTGAATCGATCTATTAAAATTACAATTGTAAAATATTATTCTTATTATTTCAGGTACTTATATAGCATTGTCTATTTACGCAGTGCTTTAGATATATATATATTGTACATTCACATTAGTCCCTACCCTCAAGGAGCTTACAATCTAAGGTCTCTAACTCACATTCATACATTCACATACTAGGGCCAATTTAGACAGGATCTAATTTACCTTCCAGCATGTCTTTGGAGTGTGGGAGGAAACCCACGCATGCACAGGGAGAACATGCCAATTCCAGGCAAGTAGTGTCATGGTTCAGATTCAAACCTGCGACCCTTTTGCTGCCAGACGAAAGTGCTAACCACTACACCACTGTGCCGCCCAATATATGGTGATGTTCTGCATAAAAAACAGTCAGTTTCCATTTTTTTTGTCAAACCTTTACTGAACAAGCTGAGAATAGAAGCTGACAGGCTACCATGCACAACCGTACCAGATGCTTTGTGTACCCGTTTAAGTAAGTCTCCCCCAAACTATTCTGACAGCAGTGCAACTGGAGAGATTACTCTATCCGCATTGACTGTGTTAATGGAGGAATCAAGCTATTTTTTTTCCTTCAACCACTGGTTGATGGGAAGAAAATTGCATAATCTATGGCCAGCCTTACAGTTTTTTACAGTCCAATTAGGAAGATCTCCCTCGCTTGCTGTCCCATAGCCAAAACAGAAAGTGAGAGGAAAGCCCTCCAGAGTGAGGGAATCCATGGTAGTCACCACAAGACGCAGAGGTATCATCAAAAGAAAGCTCTATTTGTGAGAAAAAAAGACACACATTTTGTTTGGGTACAACATTGCATGACCGCGCAATTGTTAGTTAAAGCGACACAGTGCAGTATCGCAAAAAATGGCCTGTGATTAAGGGGGTAAATCCTACCAGGGCTGAAGTGGTTAAACAGGACAAATCAAGAGGGTAAATCTCCCTAAAAGGGGCACAAATAGAATAAAAACCTGACAATTTCCAATCCCTCTCCGCTCTCTCCAAAACTAAAAAAAAGGTTGATCCTTAAGGCTCCATGCACACTAGGGTTTTTTTAAGCGAAAGAAACCCTGGTAATAGCTTTTTGTAGTAGCGTTTTAGGAGTGTTTAAGGGTGTTCAGGAGCATTAGCATTTTGTTAGCGTTTTTGAAGCTAAAGGAAAAAAAAAAAGCTCAAATAAGGCTATCATTAGCAATTAGGAGCTTTTTTTTCCCATGGAAAAATGATCCAAGAAACTCTCCTAAACGCTGAAGCTCAAAAAATGTTAATAGCCTAAAGTAATGCATATGGGCACATAGGATAAGACTATTTAGCATCTAGGAACAGAAAAAAATGCCAATAGCTTCTAGGAGCTTAAAAAAAATGCTAGTGCGTTAGACTTCAGTCTTCGAAATCTAGCTTTTTATTTATGACTCTAGATCTGGGTTCCTCAACCTTTTGTCAGCCAAGGCACCCTTTATGACCGAAGGGCTTGGCATGCTTTTGGAGGGGGAACCCATGCCGTTTTTTTTTTTAATTTGGCCTGGAGTTCCCCTTCAAGGTCCCCAGAGCACAAGTCTCATGCCAAAGTCGGATCAGTTAGTACAATGATCCGACTTCAATGAAATTCAATAGGCTGAAGTAGGATCAAATGCGGACAAAAGTAGCGCAGGAACCTTTTTCAAAATTGGTCCGACACAAGTCAGTTAAGACGGCTCTCATAGGGAATCATTGATTTGATGTAATGCGACTTGTGCTCCTAATGTCAGTCCATTTGTCGGACTTTAGTGTGAACCCAGCCTTATGGTGCACAATAAAAATCTGTGACTTTGTATAACTAAAAGGCAGGCTTGGTCCACCTGCTGGCTTATATACAATTTGTGGGAAATTTTTAGGCACCCTGGTTGAAAAAGGCTGCTCTAGATAACTACCATACTGACGCCAACAATATAAATAGCAGAATAATAAAAAGAAAGACATATATAATATATCTCTGCAATATGTACCCATGTTACCCTCTTTACAAATGATGCAAGTAAATTAAAATAGCTGTCGCATCCAAAGCTTATCTGTAGAAACTCATCAATCTATAAGGCAATGCTTTCAATATACTCAATGTATCTACTCAAACTCTTAACCAATGATTCTCTAGTTGACTTTCCACACCCCTCTTAATTTGAATTGCACTTATTAATCTACACATTTAGGCCTTCCACCCTTCCCTTTACTTACTACCAACTAGTCTGACCAGCATCCATTCAGATGTTTCTTAATATATGCCACCCCAGCACTGTTAGCTCTCTCCCAGCTTATACTAACATACGGCTTGTCTTTCATGATTGGACTTGTTGGCCAAATGTTGTGGCCATTGTTCTTGTTAATGGCATTCTCACATTCTGTTGATCAGCCAGGCCCAATGAGCACCTAACTTCCTGTGCCCATTCTGCACTGACATCTCAAGCAGTATTATCAGCCATGCCTAGGCTACCCCTGTGAACTACAGAACACTTCTTCCCTTTATGTTTTGTTCTGTAGTCCTAACACACATCCTCTCTTAGGGTGACAACAGTGCCCCCCATATGCTGTCCAAGCAGCTTAAATTTCAGCTGATTCCTGCTAAATCAGCCAACATGTCACTCATGGGGTGGCCCTATCAGAACCACCTAGCTCAAAAAACTTTGCTCTAAATATCAAAGTAGCTTGGCAAAAAATCATGCCTGAACAGTGACTGTAGCCATTCAGGTTATTCTGACAGCCATGAGTGCCAGCTGCCAGAGTCCAATAGCCGACAGTGGAATTTCCACCACCAATGTTTACCATGGATGGGGGCAACTGTTCAACTAGAGAAATCTGAATGTGTATGGCTAGCCAGAGATAAAGTATAAGGGGCAAATGTTGTCACCCTAGGGCAGGAAATGTGTTACTGTTAGGATCAGCTGGTGAAAATGAAAGTGGATGTAAACCCTCCATCTCCTAGATTGTAAGCTCTAACGAGCAGGGTCCTCTGATTCCTCCTGTTTTGAATTGTATTGTAATTTGTACTGTCTGCCCTAATATTGTAAAGCGCTGCGCAAACTGTCGGCGCTATATAAATCTTGTATAATAATATACCCGTAGTGAAGTGAACAGCCTCAGATGATACACAGAGATGACACAAATCTCCCTATATAAGTCTTACATGTATATCTTCTGTCTTCACTTTGATATACTGTTTATAAAATGCACATTCTGTTAAATTTTACACTTCCTCCTTCCTATCTAGGAGGAGATGATTGCTAGACGCTGTGAGAAAGCTGATTGGAGGAAAGGCACACACCCCCTCCCACACACATGCAGAGCTCTGACTGTGTTTTGTTAAGCAGTGTGCTAATCTATTTTTAGCAACCTCCCACGACTCTAATTTCTATGTTCCGACTAAGCAGAAGGAGTGAGAACTTATCAGGCTGATAACAGAGCTATTGAGGAAGAGACAGCTATGGGGCATTGCTATTTGAACAGAGATAACAAAACCCCACAGATACGCCCAACTCAAATTTCATTAATCGTTTACATCCACTTTAAAAGCCTCATATAATAAAATGAATGCAGCCACCACATTTATTGACTGATAAGGTGCAATATATTACATTTTTGTTTGTGGGTTTAGGATTACTTTAACAAAATAGTGTGTAGTTGTCTGGAGAGCAATGTAATTTTCACTTGGAGATTATTTGTGCCGTGAACTATAAAGAAAAGCAATAGAAACAATGTTACTGGAATTTAATTTGGAGTGAGAAAATCAAATTAACAGACATCCTTCTCTCTATTCTACTGCAGACGGCATACTGAAAATGTGCCCCTTTATACCAATAAGCACTTGTGTATCTTTGTTAATCTGATGGATTTTATTAGTCAGTCTGTGGTCTGATTGGAGACGAGTCACTGATCTCTGATTCACTATCTTGCTATCAAACACTGTAAACCTTTTCAGAAGGTATGGAGGAAGTGGACAGCACACGATAAGAAGTGCCCACCTGTTGGCACAAAATGTGAATATAAAATAGGGACATTCATTTTCATATTTGCCTAAAGAGATTTCTTAAATACATTTTAAAAAGCTGTACAAAATCACCAGACATTTTCTGGGGCTTTCCCACATCAGATATTATGGAAAATCATACAGTATTGTGTGTGATTCAACATGTGCGGATATGTTGAAATGCAATTTTGAATGTCAGCGCCCACAAAACTGTAATATGCTAGATATTTTCAAATTGAGTCACTCTGCACCATCAGGCATCATAACTGTTAAAGCGGTAGTAAACCCTAAAAGCTGTTTTTACCTACAGGTAAGCCTATAATAAGGCTTACCTGTAGGTAAAAATAATATCTCGTTTAGGAGATATTCGCCCTGCATACTGCCGCTGACATTAGCGGCGCATGCGCTCTGACGATCCGGCCGAGGCGGCCGGCAACTCAGAGCTGGTTCCCGGAGCGAAGAGCTCCCACACGCATGCGCGGGAGTGACGTCACGCGGCTCCGGCCACTCACAGCGCCGGAGCCGCGTACCCGAAAGAAAGAAGAGGACCAACATGTCAGCGTCCTTAGCGCTGACCGACTCGGGCATCGGGGGCCTCGTTCTAAGGTAAGTATTTCATAATATGTTAGTATGCAATGCATACTAACATATTATGCTATTGTCTTGCAGGATTTTTTTTTATTTTTTTTTTTGTCAGCAGGTTTACTACCGCTTTAAGGGGCAATGTACATCTATGCATCGCTTGATGCTCGGCATTGCAATGTTACATGCGTTGATATGTTGCAGTGCCATTCATTTTGAACATCACCTAAATGCACTGAAGCAACGCACACGTTTTGTAATGTAATATGGTTTAACATATTTATGACCTGTCCAATTTTTGTAACCTTTTGGTCCATTGGCAGACCATTATTTTCAGTAGGGTGCCTTAACCACTTCAGCTCATTGGACGTACATAGTGACGAGAGTGAAGGGTTAAAGAGGAACTGCAGTCTGCTTGTAATAAAAACACCTTTGCCATTCTGAAGCTTTCCTCCAACCACTTCGCATATTATTTTATATATACTGGGATTCTGTACTTGCTGCAGAAATCTCCCTCCACTGCAGCCATTTTAACCGTGGGCAGCCAAAGCTTCTGCCTGTTCACTTCCTGGATTTACACAGACACACAGAGGCACACCTCCATCTCTGCAGTACTCATTGGCCGCCTTATGACTCATCCCCCCCTTCCTTCCTGGCAAACGCTCACAAGAGTGAGAGAGAGAGCTGTGCATGGTGTCATACGCCTAGGCCATCTCCTTGGCACCCCAGATGTTTTGGACCTACATTTCCCATGATACTCATGCACTCTGCAATGTAGTTGAGCATAATGGGAAATGTAGTTCCAAAACATTTGGGGTGCCAAGGTTCACCATCACTGGCCTATACTAATGACCAGGCAAGAAAGAGGAATTGGGCTATATAAGGTATTTACTGGCAGAAAATCCAAACTTAAAATAACAAGGGCAGAAGATTTAATAGATGGAAAGTTGAAAAAATGACTGAAGGTCCGCTTTAACCACTTGCCGACCAGCTGCCACATTTATACTGTGGAAAGGTGGCTCAGTACCGTGAAACACAGTAGGTTTAAGTCAGCTCGTGAACTCGCTTTTGTGGGCGCACATGCTCCCATTGGCCAGTGGGGGAGCCAATCAGCGGGACCGGCGGACTCTATGTCCGTCGCCACCCAGTGATCATTCCCTACAGTGACAGAACGGGGATCTGCCTTTGTAAACAAGGCAGATCTCTGTTCTGATGGGACATCACACAGATCCTGTCTTTCTGCTATGCAGGAAGATGGATCTGTGTGTTTTCCTAGTCACACAGCCCCCCATACAGTTAGAAAACACAAACAGGGAACGCATTTAACCCCTTGATCGCCCCTGATGTTAACCCCCTGCAGTGTAATTCGTACAATAACAGTGCATATTTTTAGCACTGATTACTGTAGTAATGTCACTGGTTCCCAAAAAAGTGTCAAAAATGTCAGTTAGGTGTCCAATCTGTCTGCCGCAATGTTGCAGTCCCACGAAAAATTGCTGATCGCCACCATTACTAGTAAAAAAAAAAAATCATAAAAATGCCGTAAATCTATTCCCTATCTTGTAGCCGCGATAAATTTTGCGCAAACAAATCAATATACGCTTATTGAATATTTTTTTTTTACCAAAAATATGTAGAAAAATATATATTGGTCTAAACTGATACATTTTGTTTTTATTTACATTTTTTTTGGAAATGTCTTCTAGCAGAAAGTAAAAAAAAAATTTTTTTTCCCAAAATTGTCGCTCTTTTTTTGTTCATAACGCAAAAAATAAAAACCGCAGCAGTGATCAAATACCACCAAAAGAAAGCTCTATTTGTCTCTACTTGGCTCTATTTGACACAGTGCCATAGTGCAAAAAATGGCCTGTCGGGAAGGGGGTAAATCCTTCCTGGGCTGAAGTGGTTAAGCACAAGCACATGGCTGCAGTAGCATGATGCATGGTCATTTTCGCTGCAGTACAGTTTCAGCTCCTGAAACGTGTTGCTTTTCTACAAATAAATATTTTAAATAAAACAACATATCTGGGTTATAGTATAACTAAAGGCTTTTTTTAAAGTTTAGGATAGAGTGGAGAGGGATTATAGCACCTGTCAGGTTTTTATTGCTGCCTGTGCCCCCTGTTAGGGAGATTCACCCTCTCTATTTGTACTGCTTATCATTATCATTGAAAGGGAAAGTGGAAGAAAATCCCAAATTTTGGGTTGTCCCCAGAAAAGTAACTCAGGGGAAATCTTCGAATGGAGACATTAGTTCTGGTGACCTGGGGTTCCCCAAGAGATTCCCGTAATTTGCAGGGATTTCCTCTCACTTCCTGTATTGGCTATGGGACAGGAAGTGAAGGGAAATAAAATAAATAAATAAATAAACCTTGCAGGGTTTATAACCCTTTCTTACTTTGTTCAAAAACACTTTGCCTATACAGCAAAACCTCAGATTGCGAGTAACGCGGTTAACGAGCGATTCGCAATACGAGCAGTTTTTTTTTTTTAAATTCTTGACTCTGTTCGAGCAGAATTAAGCCTCTTTGCATGCAATACCGCATGTAGCCATTGGTTTTGGGGGGCGCTGCTGAGCCTTGGAAACGCCCGGAAGCATTCAAAAATACTGAAAGTGTAAACAGTTTCCGGGCGTTTCCGAGGCTCACCAGCACCATCACACCTCTGGCCACATATGGTATTGCATACACCAGGCGCCCCCGGACCTCTGGCCCCATACAGTACTGCATTGCAAGCAGTGCTGTGGAACAAATTAACTGAGTTTCCATTGATTCCTGTGGGGAAACATGTTTTGATATACGAGTGATCTGGATTACAAGCATTCTCCTGGAATGGATTATGCTTGTAATCCAAGGTTCCACTGTAGTTCTACTTTAATTCTACAATCAGTTTTCTACAGCATTCTACAACTTCTATTAATCCATCAAGGCAATACCTTCCACAGATTTGAGTGGTCACTGTGCTGTTGTCTTTGAACAGTTGTAATGAATAAACCTGATTGTGTATACAACCCCCCCCCCCCACCCCCCCAATGTGGAAACAATGCCATCCAACATGCCACATGTTTCTTGTCATTGCATTTCCTTGTGGCCTTGCACATAAAATGGGAACATAGCATCGTTTGCCCTTTCTGGCCTTTTTTTGCATTCCCAAAGTCGGGGAAGAGCAGAATATCTGTCCACACATTATACTCACATCTGGTTTAGATTCAGCACATTACAGCAACATTGAGTCACATTGCCCCGTCATTTTAGATAAATCCTTAAAGCTGAAGTTTAATCTGCCTATATTTTGCATTCCCTGGTTCCTCCCTCCCACCCGTATCAACATACCGATAAAAAAAAAAAACTTTCCATTTTTATTACGTTAGAAACAACCCCTTGTGCTCAAAGACCAGTAGGATTCCACTGTTCCAAGGTGTATGGCGCCATCACACTTTGCTGCCCTTTTAGGACTGAGAGTGTCCTAATTATGCACAGCACTGAACAGACAACAAAAAGCGGGTGAACCAGCCTGGCGCATTACCTTTATAAACTATTGATTAAGGCTGGCCATACACTATACAATTTTCTTCTTCAATATTCTTTAGATTTACCTTCAACTGTAGAGCAAGGGCCTGTCTGATTGCATACACATTGAAAGTGTTTAGGTTTGACCTCCTATTATATGGTTTTGGTAAATCTAAAGGAAAATTTAATAAGAAAATTGTATAATGTATGGCCAGCCTTATTCAAAAAGCAAATATACTCACAAAAAAAAATGAGTTCACAAGCGCATCACTAAGTTCAAAGTCACAAACACCAAATCTGCAGCACTTATTCCCCAGTAAGGGAAGAAGCAATCCAGGTTAAATATGGCTGACGTATTTTAAGGGGTGACCCCGCTTCTTCATCATGCGTCAACCATATTGGACCCGGGTGGCTTCTTCCCATACTGGGGAGCAAGTGCTGCAGATTTGGCATTTGTGACTTTGAACTTATTTTGATACTTATATTGATGCGCTTGTGAGCTTTGTTTTGGTGGTATTTGATCACCACAGTTTTTTTTTTTTTTTTTTTTTTAATTTTGAAAAGAAAAAAAAAATATTTTTTTTACTTTCTGCTATAACACATGTCCAATAAAAAAAATAAAGAAATCTTCATAAACTTAAGCCAAAAATGTATTTTGCTGCATGTCTTTGGTAAACAAAATCCCAAATCCAAAGTGTATATTGATAGGTTTGCGTGAAAATTATAGCATCTACAAACTGATATATATATATATATATATATATATATATTGGAATTTTTTTTTTACACTACTAGTTGCAGGGATCAGCAACTTATAATGGGACTGTGATAGTGTGGTGGACAATCTGACACTAACTGACACGGGGGGGACTGACTAACTGACATCACCAGTGACACTACGACCCCTTTCACGCTGAGGTGCTGGAAAAACAGCCCATAAAACATCTGGCGCTTTTGCAGTGTTAGCGGTGCACTTTTTTTAATCTTCGCGTGACTAAAAAGAACCAATTTGCAGTTTTTGCGCACTTTTCAGGCGCTTTTGAATCGCTCCCCATTCATTTCGGTGGAGAGGGGCGTTTTTGAGGTGCTTTAAGTGCTCTAAACATGCTCCAAACATGCTGCTTGTAGGGCTTTTTTCACCTCCCCGTCAGTGCACCGCCCCAGTGTGAAAGCATCCATTGAAATTAATGGAAAGCAGTTTTCAGGCGCTTTAAAGCATCTAGGGTGATCAAGGGATTAAATGTGTGCCTAAAAATGTGCAATATGTGCTTCTTTTACTAAATATCATGTTTCTTATCCCTGCTTTGCAGGGTTAAGAAACAGAGAGATTGTTCCCTCTATATAGAGACCTGTGTTGATTGTCAACACAGGGCTCTAGACTGTGATTGGACACAGAAGATCAGCAAGTCCTGGCCAAGAATTATTGACTGGGACCTGCTGACACACTCCCGCTGTGTACACACAAAGGGGGTGTCAGCAGGGGGGCGCGCATGCGCTGCTAGACAGGTAGGGGCATACAGTACGTCGCTTTGTCTGTGCAGGCTGCCCGTCCGCACTACATTGCAGGCAGGCGGGGTCCGCAAGTAGTTAATTTGCAGAAGATGATTGTATTTTATTTTTGTAATGAGTGTCCATTACTTTTTGCATGAAAAGGAGTGAGTTTATGTTAAGATTGTTTACTTTATTCAAAGTTTGTGTAAATCATATATGCATAAAGCAATCAAATAAAAAAAAAAAAAAAGTACATATATTAATTACTTACAAAGTTGTGTTTGTAAATATTTCTGGGGGGGGGTGCGGGGTTGTGGATCAGATTCTTAACCACTTCAGCCCCTGAAGCATTTCCCACATTAGGACCAGAGCACTTTTTGTGATTCTGCACTGCGTCGCTTTAACTGGCAATTGCGCGGCCGTGCGACGTTGTACCCAAACGGAATTGCCATCCTTTTTTCCCACAAATGGTGGTATTTAATCACTTCTGATCACTGCTATAAACAAAAAAAGAGCGACAATTTTGCAAAAAAAACAATATTTCTTACTTTTTGCTACAATACATATCCAAAAAAAAAAAAAGAAATATATATAAAAAAATGTATTCATCAGTTTTGGCCGATATATATTCTTCTACATATTTGTGGTAAAAAAAAAAATCACAATCGGTGTTTGATTGGTTTGCGCAAAAGTTGCAGCGTTTACAAACCATGAGAATTAATTTATAGCATGGCAGTGAACTGCAATTTTTATTGGAACTGCGATATTGCGGCGGACATGTCGGACATTTTTGACACTTTTTTGGGACCATTGACATTTATACAGCGATCAGATCTAAAAATAGCCACCAATTACTGTATAAATGTCACTGGCAGGGAAGAGGTTAACCTGCAGGGGGCAATGAAGGGGTTAACTGTGGCGTGTTCTAACTGTGTGGGGGCTGGGCTGGCAAGGTCATAACAGATCTCACTGATCCCGGTGACAGAGATCTACAGTAGATCAGTGTTATGTCCCCTGTCAGAGCGGGGAACCGCCGTGTTTACATTGGCAGTTCCCCGCTTTTCTCCTATTGTAAGCGATCGCAGGTCGCCGGCAGACAGAGTCCATCCAACCCGCGGCCACACTCCTGGAGCTCACAGCGGGCATGAGAGCACACCCCCGAATCACCGTTTATAGACGGTGATTCGCGTTACGCTGCCACCTTACAGCAGTAAATGTACGCGACGCAGTCCGGAAGTGGTTAAAGGGGTCCATGACAAAAAAAAGGTTAGGAACCACTGGGGCAGATGATGCTGGGTGTCCTCCAGCCAGTCAATGAGGCAGGTTCAATCTGATTTGCTGCAGCTACTGTTGTGAGAGGCTCACAGTGTGCAGTGGAACCAGAGTAAGCAATTTCAGGCCGGTACAACTGTGCAAGAATGAAAAGTTCAAATTGAAAACATTCAAGGCAAAAGTATAAGACTTTGTATTTATTGCCTTGCTGTGCTGCAGCGGTAGTGGCTGGGGAGTTAAATGCTAAAGAATAGTAATGGATGATGCCAATGGCTGATACACTAATTCTGCAAGTAATAAAAAAAACGGTATATTTTGCAAAAGGGTGTTTTCCTGCAGTAATTTGTTTTAGGGGAACATGCCAAATCTGTGTCTTTGTCACTCCTCCCCCTGCTTTCTTCTCATCTCAGGCTCCCTGCTGTTGGCTGTGTTTATATAACCCCTACGCATTGCTAGCCTCTCCTCTAGTGGAGGGGGTCATTTTCTGCTCCCATGTGCTGCTACTTCTGCTACTACACAATATCATATGTGAAGTCTTCTACAAATTTATACCGCCTCTTTCCATGTTTGCTTTTCATTGTCTTTCTTGTCATTCTCTTTTGTTATAGACAAGCTGTTGCCTACCTAAATTGTCCAATATTTTTGCCAGGAGTGCAAATGTTAAGCCTCGTATACGCGATCCGATTTTTGGGCGACAACGTCCGGTTTTTGTTAGATGCTTTGTGTTGAATAGTTTTGCATCTTTTTTTTCCTTTCTGAGCATGCGTAGTCTCAGTCGTACGATTTTTTTTGTACAAAAATAGGACATTGCGTTGTCGGTCAAAAAATGTTTTCAAGTCTGCGCATCCAGCTTTTGTCGAAAGGAGCATACTAACAGTAAGAATTTCAGACGACAGGCCATCGAATGAAAATTCCCCTCCGAAATTTGCTTCGTGTATACAGGGCTTTAGTCTCCATTTAAAAACATGATTGCCCTTGTAATCAGATTTGTCCATTGTATAAAGATGTTGATGATGATGTATCTTCGGGGGTCATTATATTAGAACTGGAGTGCAAAATCTGGCGCAGTTGTGCATGTTAGCCAATCAGCTTCTAACTTCAGCTTGTTTAATTAAAGTGGAGCTTCATTGTATCTGAGCACCACAAACCAAAAACAATTTAATTCATTTTTAATATTCAAAGCAAACTCCACCATCTATCCATGTCTCGATGCTTTATTTTGTTGAGAATTCACTTTGAAAAATGTCCATGGCCATCTTGAGTAAGGGCAAATGATTCATGTAGCATCTACTTCCTGGAATCTATCTGCCCTTAACTCAGGCATGCATGCAGGAGAGTGTGCTTAGCTGAGAAAACTCCTCCTCAATAAGATTCATGGGATGTATGACATCATTTGCCTAGGCAAGCAAAGCAACCAGGAAGTAAATGAAGAAATGTATGTAGCACCCTGGTGTTAGGCAGGGTTGCTAACAAATTTAGTCTACTAGGTGGTAACTAGCCTAGCAGATTGTTAGGGGGATCCACTGACTTTTCCCTAACTCTGGATTTGATGCACCTCTCTTTTCTGTCACTAGGTGGCATTGTTGCCTGTGGGCTTAGAATGACAAGGACATGGTGAATTCAGACTATGAGTGGATATGTTGTTTCAGCCAATTGGCAGGGGTTTACTTTGGCCCCTTGGCCTGCTGGGAGAGCCTATTTATTTGGGAGGAGTCAGGTGATCGGGGTTCTCTGACACCTGGACTGCTGTCTGGGTGGACGTGTGTTACAGTGCTCCAGGTTGCTAGGCCAAAAGCCTGGGGCCTATCCTGGGTGCACCTGGCTGCTAGGACCTATCCAGGTTTGAGAGAAGCAGCGTGGGGTTGGGGCTTCAGGCTTGGAGCTCAACCAAGTTGCAGAGGTTCCACTGGACAGGGAACCGAATTGTTGCCAGCAGCGAGGGAGAAGCAGTTGCCACATGGGACAACCACTCCTATTACCAGAGGCAAGTGAGGATCCAGGTCAGAGATAAAGGGCACACAGTCGCCATTAAGGGATAACCACTCCTGTTATCAGAGGCCAGTTCATGGAAGTCTGAAGAAGTACCAGAGCAGTCATATTCACTAGCCGGGGACGGTGAACAAGTGGGGAAGCTTCAGCAGAGTGCCAAGCCAGGGACCCAGCGGGTTAGCGCAGAGGATTATACAGCGGGTTAGCTGTGGAAAAGCTCAGGGGATCCAGCGGCGGGTGAGATCTTGAAGTCTAGTGAGAGACTGGGAGGTCAGTGTGAAGATTTACAGTAGCATACTGTGAGATGTGATCGAAGATCTGCAATGGAACACTTGAGAGGTATGTATACAGATCTACATTGAGGTTTGAGAGTTCAGTTGCCATAGGAGACAGCAGTTCTACAGATACAGCTACTGCATCCAGTTTTAAAGGCCCTCTGTCCGTATAGCTGTCTGCCTATTATTTTTGTCTGAGTCTGCTAATTGCTATTGCATCTGCCTAAGGGTGTCCTGGCCCTAACCCTCTCTCCCTCAGTTCTTGTTAAGAGACAATAAATCTCTTTTGTTCGCTTCCAAGAATTGACTGGCACCCATGTTTTCATCTTGCATTACACCCACCATGCCTAATAACCCATACTAGTGTCAGCTCTCCCTAACTCTGGAGGTCACCATTAGGCCTCTAGGGGTCGGGATCACCACTGCATGTAAAATAAAAGTTTAAAACAAATAAATATTATATACTTTCCTATCTAAACAAAAAAACATGCAAGTTGATTTTTCACACTGCAGTCTTGATAAATCAACATATGTTTCAGTAAATCTGGCCATAGACAGGTCATTCTTTTCGTTCAGCCAGGGGGATAAGAAATCAATGGGATTCCTCCATCCACACATGCAAGGTGGATATAGGAATTCCCTCCCCCTCCCCCAGGCCACTCTGACAGCAGGACCTGCCACTGTCAGAATATAATAATCGGCGTCTGCAGCCGCTGATTGCAAAAATATTTCTTGCTTGTCCCATTAACAGAAGACAATGATCAACTTCTGCTGAGCAGGGGCAGCCACACGCTGATCACAATTTGGCGGTCCCTGCTGAGTCGAATTTCAATCAATGTATGTACAGTGCCTACTACAAGTCCAAGCATCACATGGGCACTCATCGTCCTTGGAGGTTCAAATATAACCTGCAGGGATTTGCAGTTCTATGTCCTCTGCTATTACTACACAGGTGGCCCAAGATGACAAGGTCTGGAAAAAAAAGACGAGCACCCCTCTGGGAAGGGTGCGTGTAGGCACATGCCTACAGTGCCTATTGGCAAATCCAACCCTGCCCACACTCAACAGAAGACAATTATATGCTTTCTGGCAAAGGGACATGTCAGAAAAATTCCAGATGGTCATCGGATGTAGCTGATCAGTGTATATGCCGCTGTCAAAATGCAATGTCCAGGCTGCCGAGGATTCCTTCATCCACCTCGTTTGTGAGGATGGGGAAATCTATTCATTTGTTTGCTGTCTTTTCAGTTTTGGACCGAGAAAGGAAAAACTGAACCTTTGTAAGGTTTTTAGTGGCGTATGTTCTCAGGGGCACATCCTGTTGCTTCCTATCTTGGTGATAGGATGTTTTCGGGACGGGATAGGGAAATTTCTCCCATTAAAGGCAGAGACAACAAAAACATTTTAAGGCTTCATGCACACTGGATGTTAAACGATCTAAAAACGTCAGTAGCTTTGTAATGAGTTTTTCAGCTTTGATCAGCGTTAATGCACTAGCGTTTTTGAGCGTCAGCTATTTTTATTTTTGGAATGGATCAAAAACGCTGGTGAGCCACGTTTTTGATAGTTTTTGAACATTTATGAGTGTTTTTAAGATTGCCACGTTTTTTGTGGTCAGAAGAACGTGTCTTGAACGCGATTTAAGGACATTCTGACAACAGCCCATAAACTCCACTGCTGATAAATGACAATAAACGTCTGTGTGTGCATGGACACATAGGATAACATAAAGGGGCATTTATGGGCTATTAAAAAAAATGCCCAAAAACGATCGTTTAACAGCTACAGTGTGAATGGAGCCTAATTGTGAACATAATCTTTGTTATTATACTGTTTGTTTCCTGTTCCATTTCTTTTGCCTTTTTTCTGTTGTCCTGGTGTCACAGGGGCATGAAAAGAGAATCTCCCCAGTGTGGTCACAGATAGCAATATGAATCTGGCATTCTGGCCCTTCCACGTATGCACTCCTTAGTAGTAGCTGTACCCAAAGATGAAAGCCTTTTTAAATTTAAAAGCCATCTTCACTAAAACTGGCAAAAGGCTGTATGTTATATCATATTATAAAAGTATTTGGTGTGTGTGTGTATGCAGTAATTTCTTAGATTGTAAGCTCTAATGAGCAGGGCCCTTATTCCCACTGTATTTAAGTGGATTGTATTTGTACTGTCTACCCTCATTTTGTAAAGCGCTGCGTAAACTGTTGGAGCTATATAAATCCTGTATAATAATAATAATTTCTCAAGGCTGTGCTGAGAAGTATGTTAGTGGTATATAAATGAAGCATAACTGTAATAAAGACTAGTGCTTTAATAGAGCCATCTGTATTTTAAACAGTTCCCTAAGGGGATACATCAGTGATTATTTAAGTGGCAAATAGCATTTTTTAAAGCTAGTAATGAAAGCACATGCTGGGACAACTGCTAAGTGAAATTGCTTTTGCTGATCATATAGCTACCTAAGCGGTTTTGTGTCCTGATATTAGGAATATGCTGTGGTTGCCTTCTTTAAAGGTTTGTGTGTCCAGGCCTTCCCAGTCGAAAGGATACAGTATGTGAACTACCAGACAAAGTCCACTTTATCCAGTCTTCATAGCCACTGGTTGCACCTGGGTTCTTCTTTGGAGTCTGGAGATGCTCAGGAGACCATCTCATAGAAGTCAACCTACAAAACGGGCACTGCCAGCGGCACGGAAGACTGGCTGGAGTGGACGTTGGTGTACTTATTCCTTAACCCTTTTGCTGCTATGGATGTAAGTACTATGCCTATGGCAGCATAGCCCTGTAAACGGACTCCTGGCTGCTGTAGCAGCTGGGAGTCTGTTTACATTTCTTCAGTCGACTGACGGCTTTCCAATATGTCATGTCGACTGGATTTTTGAAAGCTGATGTGCTGCCCCCCCTCGACTCCCACCCACCATGTATATCAGGCTCTGCTGCCCCTCCTGGACCCTAAGGGCACCATGTCAATGCAGAGAGCAGAAGACAATCTTCACTGATCACCCCTGCGCTGAGTGAAGCCTGGAAGCAACAAGCATTTCACTTCTGATTTCAGAGCTGTCATTTCCTAGCAGCTGTGGCTGGTGAAGAAGATCAGTAAGTACAGGCGCCATTCAGAGAACACTTTGCATTTTCTCAATGAATGCAAAACATTGGTTTGACAAGGGGGAGATTGTGACATTACCACTCTGACTTTTCACCTTGTCCAATCAACGCTTTTATAGTGAATTGATAAAAAAATAGAAAGTGTTCCCTGAATGGGGCTTGTGCTGAGGGAGTGACCCTCTGTGTTCACTAAGCAGCAGGGCAGCCCCTTGGCATGGAATCTGGAAACTAGTAGCACTGACTACTAAAGTGATTTACAGCTTCTATGGAATTCAGCTTTAAAGTCTTCACTAAATGAAAAACTTTTTTTTATTCATTTTGAATAGATTAAGGCAGAGTTATGATCCAGTTTTTTGCCATACAGGAGATATCCATTCACTTCCTGTCCCATAACCAGAACAGGAAGTGAGAGGAAATCCCTCCAAAGTGTCACCAGAACTAGTATCTCGGTTGAAAGATTTCCCCTCTATTACTGTCCCGGTGTCAACCCCAAATTTGGGATTTTCCTGTTTTTTTTAAAAACAGGAGAAAATTTTATTTGAACAAATTCAAGCATACATGCTCTATAAACACTCACAAAAGAATGTACAATTGCAATGTACAAAAACAAATAGTCAATTACAGCTTCCAACTGCATAGGGCTACGTACAGACGTCACTGACGAGAACATACAACTCCACCTAGTGGCTGAAAACAGAAATGACAGTACCAGTAGAGCACCACTGTGGCACATTCCAAAGTCAGGTAGTAGTAACCAACATTAAAGTGGTTGTAAAGTCTCAAGATTTTCACTTCTAATGCATTAAGGTGAAAAACCTTTTTTGCTGCAGCTCCCCTGCCCAGAACCCCCCCTTTTACTTACCTGTGCCTGATCCGTTCCAGCGATGGACACGAGCCCAGCGGCTTCAGTCACTGTCTCTCTCATCATTGGACAGATTGATAGTAGCAGAAGCCATTGGCTCCCACTGCTGTCAATCAAATCCATGCGGGAGCGGTGGTTGTGGGGCTGGGTCTCGCTGTCTGTGTCAATGGACGCAGCAGTGGGACTTGGGAGCGCACCCGCACAGTGCCCCCAGGGAAAGTGGCTCTCGGTGGGGGCACCCAATGCCCCCAAAAACAAAACATGCTGGCTCTTTAAAAACGCGAAAAAACGGCGGTAATGTAACGCAGGTAAAAGCTGAAAACATCTCTGATAAGCTACTGATGTTTTTTGGACGTTTTTTTAAAGTCCTGTGTGCATGAAGCCTAAACGACCCTGTGTACATGTACTGATAAGATAACATAAGGCCTCATGCACACAGGATGTTTTTTGACTGTTTTACAGCAGCTGTTTTCAGCTGCAGACGTTTTTTTCTACAGTCAATAAACCCTCCATCATGTTATCCTATGTGTTCATGCACACATAGGCTGTTATCAACTGTTTATAGCAGTGACGTATTTGAGCTGTAAAAAAAAACCCAAGACCTGAGGGTTCTGAGACACGTTTTTCAGCTGTAAAAACGCTCTAACACCCAAAAACGCTCACTAACACTCAATAACGCCGCTCACCAACTTTTTTGGATGTTTTGTATCCATTGAAAAAAAAAATGCTCACAAACGCCAGCGCTAAAAAATGCTCAAGAATGCTCATTAACGCTCAATAACACCGCCGCAAAAAAATGCTCAAAAAAGCTGAAAAAAATCTTTGATAAGCTACTGACGTTTTTAGGACTTTTTTTAACTCCCTGTGTGCACGAAGCCAGAGGAGAGTTTAGGGGCAGCTGAAAAAAATGCTCAACTGCTCCCAAGCGTCTGTTTACCAGCAGCAGTGCACATGAGGCCTTAGTTACACGTTAAATCCAGTGATGCATTTTCACCACTACTTTCCCTGCTAGCACTTGAAATAGCATGCAGTGATTTAGAGGAGGAATGTGTTTAGTGCAAAACTGAGGAGCAAAGAGAGATAATGGATTTGGTTTTAAAAGAAGGTGCAAAGCTGAGGCTAGCCACACACATTTAGGTTTGGTTTTGCGTTGAATCCCCCATCCACGCTAAACAAGAGTCTCCCTTGGCATCTGTTCTTTTCAGACAAGCGCAGCACCTTATAGGATGCAGTCACTGTTCAGCCAGCGGTTTTCCATCTGGTTCCTTCAATTTCTCATTTGGAGTTTGTTGAGTGCGTGGTATCGGCATGACCACTCAGTTTCAATTGCGGCCAATTCCTGCTGAATCAGCCTAAATTCAACTATGGATGGCCGCCTTTTAGTAGCCAGGGTACATCCGCTGACTTTAGCAAACAGAAAAGGCTCAGATAAGGTTAGGCACTAGTCATTGTTGACTCCTTGACTCCAGGGAATTATACGAGTACGGCCCAGTATTCGGCTACTTTTCACACTGCACGGGTAGCCGCGGTCGCGGTAAAACCCCGCTAGATTTAGCAGAGTTTTACCAGCTCCGCTATGCAGGCGGGAGCGCGGCGCTTTTAACCCCCCACAAGGGGTTAAAAGTGCCGGCGCTCAGCGCTACCGAGGCGGTGTGCAGCCGCTTCGGCAGCGCTTGCCATTCATTTCAATGGCAGGGGCGGTAGAGGAGCGGTATATTACCGCTCCCCTCACCGCCCCAAAGATGCTGCTTGCAGGACTTTCTGTAACGTCCTGCTAGCGCACTGCCCCAGTGTGAAAGCACTCAGGGCTTTCACATTGGGGTGGATTGGGGGGGGCTTTTGAGGCGCTTTACAGGCGCTATTTTTAGCTAAATAGGGTCTGTAAAACGCTCCAGTGTGAAAGCAGCCTAATAGTGTGAGAGAGCGTGAGCTCTTCACCTTCCCCATATGAGATCAAGCCTACAAAGAAACCTTGTGGTCCAACCTTCTAGTCACAACCTGAACAATGCTTGAGGGGCTACCAAAGGAGTAAATGCCCGCAGCACCTCGTTTTCAACATTTCATCATGTAGGAATTAGAACGGCAAATACATTTTCTAACCAAGTGCATGTCCTCCTCTAGCGGGAAAGATATTTCCCTCACTACAAGAAATGTCAGGGGTGTTGCTGCAGCCTCTGCCAGGTAATTGGCTCTAAAGCGTGTATTTCTGTCTTTTTTAGCAGTGCCAGTCGCAATAATATCATTTAAAGTTCCCTCGACAGAAAAAAGGGTACAAGACTTCCACCCACTCAATGTTCCCCGAATCAATACTAATTGGAATAAGCTGTCCTTCTGTAGCACGCAGTCAAAACATTGAGGTGACAGCAAAATAAAAAAAAAAAGTATTTTCACTTTTCATTAAGGTGTTTTCTTTCCTTTGGGGAAAAAAAAAAAAAACAAAAAAAACGTAAGGCGATTTTTTTGAGATGAAGATCAGAGCTGAAATCTGATATAATGCAGGACAGCTCGGGACCCTCATCTAGTGTGAGCACAGTTGGCATTTCCCATGCAGAGATATTGATCTGTATGGTAAGGGCATTTTCACTGACACTTGTTTATAGTGCTGGCAAGACTGTATCGGCTTGTTTTCCTTCGGAATCAATATTGTCTATGCCGGCATCTTTTAAAGTTGCAGTCATCACAGTGATAAAATAAAAATAGTGTAGAAGATCATAAGTGTATATTAACATACAGATTTTATAGACCATTAGATATGTGCATCTCAGGGATTATTACTGATTGGCAGAGGGTACATTTTAAAAAGGAGAAAAAAAATGATCCAAGAAAGAATCCTATTATTTTAAAGTGGTTGTAAACCCTGGGGAAAAAAAAATGCAAGACAAAGGCATAATGAGCTAGTATGCAGCACATACTAGCTCATTATAAAATACTTACCTTAGATTGACGCTGTTGCAACAGTCCTCACACACCGCTGTGGCTGGCGACAGGTGTCCTGGAACTTCTTCCGGGTTCACGGGCTCCGGCCAATCACAGCGCGAGCTCCAGCGCTATGATTGGTCGGAGCCACGATGACGCCGGCGGTCACGACACACTTACTGAAGAAATGGCACCCTTGGGCCGTTTCTTCAATACGCTTGTGTCGATGATGTTGGCACATGCAGATACAGTGAATATCTCCTCAACCGTACAGGTTGAGGAGATATTCACGGTACCTACAGGTAAGCCTCATTATAGGCTTACCTGTAGGTTAAAGTGGTTGTAAAGGGTTTACAACCACTTTAACATTGGGGTCGTTTGATATGAATTTTGTTATATCTGTTCAGTAAGTACAAAAAAGACCCTGAATGAATCCCTGTCAGCTAATAACTTCCTTTGCTCTCTTCCTGTGCTGCATTCTTATTAGTTATACAGTATGTTTCCAAGCCATCTCTAAAGATTACAGAACCCTTAAAGTGTTACTAGACCCAGTAATATAAAAATAGTTCATCTGCCCCCCACAGTGCCCACAGCTTATAAATCATCTATTATATTAAAATACTGCCACTATATACCTTTTGGGATGATCTGTATACCACGGTTTCCTGATAACCTGCAGTTTGTCCATAGCTGTGTGTTCATGTAGGAGGTGATTTAGCACTACAGCCTGTATACCCACCCATGTGTGTGATATCAATATCATGTGACCTGAACAGTTCAACTGAAACAGGAAATGTTCTATCCAGCATAAGAGACCAAACTGAGCAAGTGCAGCTTTACCACCCTGCTGCGTATTATATGGACTTGCTCAGTCTGACAGTGCAGGGGCGAAGACTCTATGCATACAGGATAAAATAGCCTTTTTTATACAATGCTGAGGATCAGCCCCTTAAGTTCCACAGTGAGTATAACAATCATGCTATGCTGCATATACAGACCGGTTTTACTGTTGTGGGTTTAGTAACACTTTAACCACTTTGTTTTGGAGAAGAGGAGAGGGGGAGTTATTTGTAGTCCTGCACCATGGGGACAACACTTCTTCTAAATAGATACAGTTTGGTAAGTTAGCATTGTCACCCTAGTCCAGGAAGCATGTTACTGGCAGGATCACCAGATGAAAATAAAGAAAAAATGTTTCTTTTGGGTTTGGATACCCTTTAAAGCGGTGGTAAACTCTAGGAATGAAACAAAAAAAATCCCCCTGCAAGGCAATATCATAATGTGCTAGTATGCACTGCATAAGTAGGTAAAAGTATAAACAGAGGGTTTATTACCACTTTAAGGTTGCTAGTAATAAATTTATAAAAGTTACGGTGAACATAAAACAACCCTGCCCCCTCATTACCAAAATTAAAAGCTGAACTCCAACATTGATATATTTTGTAAACTTACTTTAGGCATGTTTGGCCCAATGTAAGTATGCAAATGTGACGCCTCTGATAAAGATAAGTCAAATATAACTTAAAGGGGTTGTAAAGGCAGAAGGTTATTTATCTTAATGTATTTTATGCATTGAGATAAAAAGCCTTCTCAGCACCCCTAATACTTACCTGGGCCCCATCTCTATCCAGAGATGTTGTACAAGAGGCTCGGCTGTCCGGGACTCTCCCTCCTCATTGGCTGAGACAGCAGCAGGCGCCATTGGCTCCCATTTGCTGTCAATCAAAACCAGTGAGCCAATCAGGAGAGAAAGGTCATGGGACCCTGTCTGAATGGACACACAGAGCAGCAGCTCGGCTTTGGTGCCCCCCAGGGCTAACTACTTGCTGTGGGGGCACTCTGCAGGGGGAGGGGCTAGGAGAGCCAGTGAGGGACCCGAGAAGAGGAGGATCTGGGCTGCTCTGTGCAAAACCATTGCACAGAGCAGGTAAGTACAGCGAGGGAAAAAAGTATTTGATCCCCTGCTTATTTTATATGTTTGCCCACTGACACATTTTTTTTTATAATTATAATGGTAGATTTATTTTAACAGTGAGTGATAGAATAACAAAAAAATCCAGAAAAACACATTTCAAAAATGTTATAAATTGATTTGCATTTTAACCACTCGCCGACCAGCCGCCGTCATTCTACGACGGCAAGTCGGCTTTCCTGCGCGAACCAACGTACCTGTACATCGATCCGTGCATGTGAGATTGCAGGCGCGCCCGCGGGTCCGGTGGACTCGATGTCCACCAGCCGCCCGCGAGCACTGTACAAAGAGGCAGAATGGGGATCTGCCTATATAAATAAGGCAGATCCCCATTCTGACAGGGGACGTCAGAGATCTGCTGTTCCCAGTGATCTGGAACAGCGATCTTTGTCATGTCCTAGGCACCCCATCCCCCCCAGGAGTTAGAACACACCCAGGGAACACAGTTAACCCCTTGATTGCCCCCTAGTGTTAACCCCTTTCCTGCCAGTGTCCTTTATACATTGATCAGTGCATTTTTATAGCACTGATCATTGTAATAATGTCACTGGTCCCCAAAAAGTGTAACTTCGGGTCAGATTTGTCCGCCGCAATTTCGCAGTCCCGCTAAAAATCACAGATGGCTATTACCAGTAAAAACAATAAAAAAAAATAAATAAATAAAAGTCCCTAAATCTATCCCATAAGTTGTAAACTGCAGGGGTGATCAAATACCACCAAAAGAAAGATCTATTTGTGGGGAAAAAAGGACGTCAACTTTGTTTGGGTACAGTGTGGCACGACCGCGCAATTGTTAGTTAAAGCGGTGCAGTGCTGTATCGTAAAAATGGCTTGGTCAGGAAGTGGGTAAATCTTCTGGGGCTGAAGTGCTTAATTAGTGAAATAAGTATTTTATCCCCTATCAATCAGCAAGATTTCTAGCTCCCAGGTGTCTTCTGTACAGGTAATGAGCTGAGATTAGGAGCACTTTCTTAAAGGGAGTGCTCCTAATCTCAGCTTGTTACCTGTAAAAAAAGACACCTGTCCACAGAAGAATTTCTCAACCATGGCCAACACCAAAGAACTGTTAAAAGGATGTCAGGGACAAGATTGTAGACCTACACAAGGCTGGAATGGGCTACAAGCCATTGCCAAGCAGCTTGGTGAGAGGGTGGCAACAGTTGGTGCGATTATTCGCAAATGGAAGAAACACAAAATAGCTGTCAATCTCCCTTGGTCTGGGACTCCATGCAAGTTCTCACCTTGTGGAGTTTCAATGATCATGAGAACGGTGAGGAATCAGCCCAGAACTACACGGGAGAATCTTGTCAATGATCTCAAGGCAGCTGGGACCATAGTCACCAAGAAAACAGTTGGTAACGCACTACGCTGTGAAGGACTGAAATCCTGCAGTGCCTGTAAGATCCCCCTGCTCAAGAAAGCACAAGTACAGGCCTGTCTGAAGTTTGCTAATGAACATCTGAACGATTCAGAGAACTGGGTGAAAGTGTTGTGGTCAGATGAGACCAAAATTAAGCTCTTTGGTATTAACTCAACTCACCGTGTTTGAAGGAGGAGGAATGCTGCCCATGACCACAAAAACACCATCCCCACCGTCAAACCCGGAGGTGGAAACATTATGCTTTGGGGGTGTTTTTCTGCTAAAGGTACAGGCCGACTTTGTGGCATTGAGGGGCCAATGGACAGGGCCATGTATTGTAAAATCTTGGATGAGAACCTTCTTCCCTCAGCCATAACACTGAAGATGGGTCATAGATAGGTCTTTCAGTATGACAATGACCCAAAACACACGGCCAAGGCAACAAAGGAGTGGCTCAAGAAGAATCACATTAAGGTCCTGGAGTGGCCTAGCCAGTCTCCAGACGGTAATCCCATAGAAAATATGTGGAGGGAGCTGAAGGTTCGCGTTACCAAACGTCAACCTCAAACCTTAATGGCTTGAAGCGGATCTGCAAAGAGGCGTGGGACAAAATCCCTCCTGAGATTTGTGCAAACCTGGTGGCCAACTACAAGAAACGTCTGACCTCTGTGATTGCCAACACAGGTTTTGCCACCAAGTACTAAGCCATGTTTTCTGAAGGGGTCAAATACTACTTTCACTCATTAAAATGCAAATCAACTTATACATTTTTTTGACATGAGTTTTTCTGGATATTTTTATTATTATTCTGTCTCTCACTGTTAAAATAAAGCTACCATTAAAATTATAGACTGATCATTTCTTTGTCAGTGGGCAAACGTACAAAATCAGCAGGGGGTCAAATACATTTTCCCCTCACTGTATAACATGATTGTTATTTTTAAGCAAAAAAATGCTACTGTGTATCTGACTTGTCTTTATCAGAGTCATATATATTCTGTGAGCCTTCATTTTGGCTACTCTGTTGGAGGTTCCAGGTCTGGTGTGACAGCTTTCAAGATCTTTAGGTGGAATATCACACTTAAATCATTACAGTTGGGATATTACATAGATTTAAGTTTTTATATACTGCATGCTTTATCCTTTTATAAAGGCAACACAGTGGAATAATTGCACAGTAAGATGTATTCAGGCAATGTGCCTTGTTGCTCAAGAATGTTTAGAGTAAAGAAGCATACATATTTAATGAGGCTTTATAGAATATAATACAGTATATACTTTGATTCACTGAAGTCCATGCAATGCCTACCAGTGTTTTAACCTAATGCTCTTTCAAGTGAACCAGTAATTTTCACAATTGTTTTTTTAATGCAGCGGGTGAGCTCAGTGGTATAGCCTCTTCAGATAACATTTTTGTGATTAGTTGACTGTCCACTTGTAGTATTCACTGGGGTGCTAATGATGAGTCAGAGCCTTTAAAATGTCATCTTTGGTCTGTAAACATTCTGATTCCCCTATTCTGTTACATTTTATCCACACGAAGGGAAGAGAAACGAAATAAAGTATATTGCCAACTGACAGTGATGGCTTGATGGTATCCAAATATTTACATATTCATAACAAGCAATAAAAGAGCCATCACAATAAACAAGCAGTCACTGACCTCCATAGCAGCAGGCATCTTGGAGCAGTTCATCTTCAAAATTCACAGCCGAAGCACTTAAAGTGATTGTAAAGTCTTGTTTTTTTGTTTTTTTTTAAAAATAACAAATATGTTATACTTACCTCCTCTGTGCAGTGGATTTGCACAGGGCAGTCTTGATCCTCCTCTTCTTGGGTCCCTCTTCGCTGCTCCTGGCGCACGCGTCCCCACAGCAAGCAACTTACTATGGGGGGCACCCGAGCTGAGCTTCAGCTCTGTGTGTCCGTTCAGACAAGGAGCTGCCGTTTGGCCCCACCCCTCTCTCTCCTGATTAGCTAACAGACTTTGACAGCAGCAGGAGCCAATTGCGCCAGTCCTGTGTTTCAGCCAATCAGGAGGGAGAGTCCCCGACGGCCTAGGGACTTGTGGATGGCTCAAGTAAGTATTAGGAGGTGTTGGGGAGGCTGCTACACACAGAAGGCTTTTTATCTTAATGCATAGAATGCATTAAGAATAAAAAAAAAAGTTTTGCCTTTACAACGCCTTTAAGTTGGATTTTCAGCAACTCCCATGTCCCCCTTCCCCAACAGTTATGTGGAAACCCACCAGCCTTCTAATGTAAACACATAGCAGGTGCTGGGCTGGAAGGCTGCCAGTTCAATGCTCATAGATGGAGTAGGATGAACTAAAGTGGCTAGAAGCGATTGCTGTACTGCTGCTATGAACTTTGAGGATGATTCTCCACATTGCCTTCAGCTACAGAGGTCAGTGAGGGCTTGTTTTAAAGTTACTTTACTGTTACTGCTAAGAGTATGTAAATACTTGAATGTTCATAGCCTGGCCACAGGTTTACTTTGTGTGTTCCTGTGCAATATTTTGTATTCTGCATAATATACCGGTAAATGAATAATTTTTGAATGGAATAGGAACAGGGAGATGCCCTTATATGACTGTGGTATGTGCAGATTCAGGAGCTTAAGAGTTTGCTGTTGGAATATTTGATATATATTTATATGTTAGGTTATTTAAAGGCATAGTTCACCTTTATCAAAAAACTGCCTATGCAGGTAAGGTGTGCGGCTTTGATCAGAGTTGAATGATGCCCTTGCTCTGGGTGCAGGCCATTTTCGTACCTGATTGAAAAACTCCCAGAGATATCATCATCCTTACCCTGCCTTGTTGCTAGGATGTTGCTAAGAGACACCTGGCTGTTACTGTTCATCCCCATCATCACTGAAGCAAGCCCTCAAACTCTCAGAGCTACTGTGTCAGAGGATAGAAACCACATGTGAGAGGGTTTGAATCAGAGAAAGAGCTTGCTCCTGTGAAGTGAAGAGAACAGTAACAGTGGGAAGTCTCTTAGCAATGTCCTAGCAACAAGGCAGGACAGGATGAGGCCATCTCTGGGAGTTTTTCAGCCTGTGAACCTGAAGTTTAGTATTTTTGTTTTGGCATACAACACCAACCACATTAGTTATTTGTAAAGGTGTGTTATCTGCAGACATCTGCTTCTTGAAAACTCTTTGCTGCAGTGCCTTCTTCATAGCCACATAACCTCTATGAGCAACTTCTACCGAGAAAAGTTATGCCGCTCACCCGCCCCTTCTACCCTCTCTGCCATTCACAAAACATAAACTACTATTCTCCCACATTGCATGCATTTTGTGAATGGAGGAGGAACAGTTAAACGACATGTCGTCCATTCCCATTCATAGAATGTGATGCATTGTGGGAGTGTAGTAAGATGAGTTCTGTAAATGGCAGAGGAGTGCGGGCGAGCAGTGCAACTTTTCTCAGTAGCAGCCTCGGCTGTTAATTCTCACAGCACTGGAAGGCGGCGACCATGAAGGAGCACTGCAGGGAAGAGATTTATCAGAAGCAGCCGGGATGCACACCACTACACACAACAAATGCATTTGGTGCTGTATTCCTGCCCCCTCCCCCCCAAAAAGTTTAAAATAAACCTCAGCGTTAACTCTTATACCAGTTTTGGTTGAAATGATCCTGTCACGCCAGTCCAACAAAAATCTGATATCACGGCTTTATTTGTTTATTAGGTACTTATATAGTGCCATCGATTTACGCAGTGCTTGACATATACATTGTACATTCACATCAGTCCCTATACTCAAGGAGCTTACAATCTAAGGAACTAACTCACATTCATACCTACATATACTAGGGCCAATTTGTGACAGGATTCAATTAACATGCCAGCGTGTCTTTGGAGTGTGGGAGGAAACTTGAGTACCCGGAGGCAGGGCAGCCATTAGAAATTTTGGGGCCCCTTACACCGCTTTAGGCCTGCCCCCCCCCCCATCTGACCACCAACATTCCCAGGGCCCGCCCACTGGCCATCCCACCACATTCGCCCACTGGCCAGGGGGGTGTACACATGTTGCAGCCGCAGTAGTAATTATATACCCTGTCACACTTACCAGGTGTAGCCTGCCAAGCATAACCCATTCAAGTGTAATGAAGTGTGCAATGCATGCTAGTGTGGGATCCAAGGTGTTAAAAAAAACAGTGCGCAGGCATCACAGCCTCTCCCAATGCTTGCAATAAGACCTCAAACTGAACCAAGGGTGCTGGAGGTCCCAAACTTTGACCAGTTGTGGTCCAGGGGGCCCTCTTAATGTGACCCAAGTTTTGGTATTTTTATCACCTATGTTTCGGGAGAACGGTGTCCCCATACCGGGTACCCCCCTCCCATAGACTCCAATGTTATGTCCGAAATTCACCCGACAATTGCCGGTCAATGACTAGTCATTTTGGGGACCCAGTACGGCTGAACCATAGGTGCTGGAGGTCCCAAATTTGGACCAGTTATGGTCCAGGGGGCCCTCTCTATATGACCCAAGTTTGGTATTTTGATTGGCTATGGTTCGGGAGAACGGTGTCCTCAAACCGGGTGTCCCCCTCCCGTAGACTCCAATGTTAAAGTCTGCTAAAGTTTTTGTTGTAAGGGCCCTTTGAAACACTGGGGCCCCTTATAACAGTACTGCCTGTACCCCCTCATGGCGGCCCTGCCCGTAGGAAACCAACACAGGCACAGGGAGAACATGAAAACACCAGGCAGGTAGTGTTGTGGGTTAAGTTATATTCTGGCAGGTTGAATCTGCCAGCTTTTGAGACTTTATGGATGAAGTCTCTAACTAGAATTCCCTGCTCGATCTACCCTCCATTATTATTACAGGTAAGTCTCAATCTCCCTGTGACATAAGGAATGAGACTCAATGGCTGTAGGTAGGACAGAACAGGCAAAAATGCCAGAGTGGAGATCTCACCACTAAAGTCCTTATTTTTGTTTCAAAATAACAACCATGTCAAGCTTACCTACTCTGTGTAGTGGTTTTGCACAGAGCAGCCCGGATCCTCTTCTTGGGTCCCTTGCTGGAGCTCTTGGCCTCTCCCTCCTGTTGAGTGGCCCCTCAGCAAGTAGCTTGCTATTATCCATTCAGGCACAGAGCCGCGGCCTGGCCCCGCCCTCTCTCTCTCTTCATTGGCTCCCTGACTTTGACGGCAGAAGGAGCCAATGGCGCCTCGCTGCTTTCTCAGCCAATGAGGAGGGAGAGTCTCGGACAGCTGAGTCTCTTGTGCAACATCACTGGATAAGTATGAGGGAGGCTGTTGTACACTGAAGGCTTTTTATCTTATTGCATATAATGCATTAAGATAAAAAAAACCTTCTGCCTTTACAATCACTTTAACCACTTCAATACTGGGCACTTTTACCCCTGTCCTGCCCAGACCAATTTTCAGCTTTCAGCTCTGTCACTCTTTGAATGACAATTGCACGGTCATGCAACATTCCCAATTTGGAGGTATTTAATTACCGCTGGGGTTTTTATTTTTTGCTAAACAAAAGGAAAAAAAGACCGAAAATTTTGAAAAAAAAAAATTTTTTCTTAGTTTCTGTCAGTAATTGACTGATGGGGAAGGTACTAATATGCCACACTGATAGGTGGCACTGATGGGCGTAGGTATGTGCACAGGGTGGGCCAGGTGTGCCTGGGCACACCCTAATCACCCTGTGTGATGCAGATTCCCCCTCTTTAGATCCCTGATATTTCACCAAAGCCCCCTAATGGGGCTCCTAAAAAAAATTGTAACGTAAATCATAAAAATAAAATCTACTGACACTGTCCACTGCCCTATCTCTTAACTTCTGACACCATCCATACTCTGCTGACACCTTCAGTATACTGTATATACACATGCGCACACACACGCAAATATGTTTGAGGTTTAGGGTGCACATCCTAATGCAATAGGCTGTGCACACCTATGCTGATGGGCAATGATAGGTGGCACTGATGGGCACTGAAAGGTGTCACTGATGGGCACTGATTGGTTTCACTCCTGGGCACTGCTGGGGCTGCACTGATCATCAGTACCCTGATTATCTGTACTGGTCTCCCCTGGGAGGAGATGCTGCTGATTCTGTCAGTGTGAGGCAAGGAGGACTGATAAATGGCACTTCTGTATTTACATGTGATCGGCTGTGTTTGGACACAGTCAATCACATGGCTAAGGATCCATGTCATTGGCTCTTTACTGAGATCGGGGTCACACCGTGTCCTAGCGACATGCCGCGACTGCGATCACCACGTGCCGACACTGGGGCAACATCCTATGACGGTGCCCCAGAACGAGAGGGGAGGTAGTTAAAAGATATGACTAGCAGGTCATTGATTCCATCCAACATCATCTCTCCATTGTCAACTTTTATCCATGCCTTGTATTTATCTATGCCCTCCCTGCCTTTAAGAAGCTTACAATCTAAGCTCCCTAACTCACAATTGTACATACAGGGCCTATTTAGATAGGAGCCAATTAACCTACCAGCATGTGTTTTGGAGTGTGGGAGGAAACCCACACAGGGAGAACATGCAAACTCCAGGCAGGTAGTGCCATGGTTGGGATTCTAATCAACAACCCTAGTGCTGCTAGGCGGAAGTGCCAAACCCTTAGCCACTGTGCTGACCATTGCCAAATAATCATCCTTTCCTTCTCCTGTGTCTGTCAGAGCTTAATAGCAATGAGAATGACAAATACAGCCCTGCACAGGAAATGATTATCCTTTATGCAGTTACAGCTGTGCATACAATATCCAAGAGCAGCGGCACTAACAGCATTGCAATGCTCTTTTCCTTTATCAGGATAGCACTCTACCATAACAGGCAGTATTTCAAGAGGAACTGCAGTCTGCTCACCTAATTTGTAATAAAACATCTTTGCCATTCTAAAGCTTCCCCCCAACCACTTTGCATATTATTTTATATATACTGTGATTCTGTACTTGCCAAATGTGCTGCAGAAATCTCCCTCTGCTAAGCCTTGCTGCATCCATTTTAAAGTGGTCCTCAACCTGTGACAACCAAGGTAAGCCTATAATAAGGCTTACCTGAAGGTACCCTGCATATCTCCTAAACCATACCTCCCAACTTTTTGAGACAGGAGCGAGGGACACCTATTAGCAAATGTATGTAGCCATAGGACACACCCCTTGCCACGCCCCCTTAAAGGAGAATTCTGCACAAAAATTATTAGTTAAACCCACAAGTGCTTTATTTTTACCACTACTTTTCCTTTATATTGGCTTTGGAAGTTTACAAATGCAGCAATTTAGTAATTGGATGAAAGGTTTAGTACCAGGAAACAGTTTTTGATAGATAAATAGTGCATTTTATATACAACTATATAGATCAGACCAAAATGAGGGACAAATGAGGAGGAATGAGGGACAGAGGGACATTGTTCCTTATCAGGGACGGTCCCTTGAAATCGGGGACAGTTGGGAGGTATGCCTAAACCTGTATGGTTTAGGAGATATACAGTGTACTACCATGTCATCAGCACATGCGCAGTGAAGAAAGGGCCTCCGTGCCGTTTCTTCACTGACATTGTGCTGCGATTGGCGGCTCCCAAGTGCATGCGCAGGAGTGACATCACACAACTCCGGCCAGTCACAGAACTGGAGTCCGTGGCCCCGGAGAGAAGAGGGGCAGAAGATGGATGCGGCCTGGAGCGGGGACATCACAGGCTTCCAATGCAGGCAAGTACCACATAATGGGCTAATATGTGATGCATACTTGCCCATTATGCTTTTACATTGCAGGGTAATAAAGAGGAAGTAAAACCCATCAGGATTTACTTCCTCTTTAACTGTGGGCAGCTGTAGCTGCTGTCTGTTCACTTCCTGGATTTACAGACACACAGAGGCACACCTCTAGCTCTACAGCTCTCATTGACCATCTTATGACCCTCCCTTCCTGGCAAACTCTCACAAGAGTGAGAGAGCTGTGGATGATGTCATAAGCCTAAGCTAATGACCAGACAAGAAACAGGAAGCGGGCTGTATAAGGTATTTACTAGCAGAAATAAAATGTTTTACTATCCAAAGTTATAACAACAAGGGTAGAAGATTAAATAGATGGAAAGATGAAAAAAATTACTGACGTTCCGCTTTAAGCTCTACATGAGTCTTAATAAAAGTATATGTTTGACCCAATGGGGCTGAAGTGTTGTCTATTACACCTGCATCCCTTTTCCTATTATTAGGCCTCGTAGCTTATTTTATATCATATTATTTCTGTCTACAGTTTCAGTAATAATACCGCTGTACTTGCCCACACACCGTTTTATCTGATGTATTATTACTGAGATGTTAAAGGACCCTAAATCCTTTAACAGAGGGAAGTATTAAACACTCTTTAGTAAGTTTATTCATTGTGCTCTTATTCTTCCATTCCCTGCTCTCAGATGTACACAGAAATAGGAGAAATGCTCCCAGGTTAGAGCAGATAAAGGAAGAATGAAGTGCTAGAGAGAGAGTTCTACGAGTATGCAGTGTATGTGGGGTAGAGACGTTTAATCATAATTAGGATCTGTCTATATTATTCCCAAGTGTGAACATTATACATCTTCAGGAGTAAATGTGAGGCATTTAATCACTGCTGTATTGATGGGTGCTTAGCAAAAGAGAGAAAAAATACAGATCTGCTGAGAGAGATTGCACAGAATATCATGCGGCATATCCTACAGGTAGAAAAAAAAAGATTTAGCCCTGGTTCACATTGACACGATTTGGCATGCGATTTGACATTCCAAATCGCATGCCAAATCGACGCCAATTGTCGGCAATGGCACCATCCTAATTAGTGCGGCGCCACACCGATTTCAAAAAGTAGTTCTTGTGCTACTTTTTGCAATTTCAGGTGTGATTTCCATAGGCATCTGTGCAGAAACCCGCACAGGTGCCTGTGAATTTGCCGCTGAAATCAGGACTGACATGCGGGAATGAAATGGTGAGAGTTCAGCTGAACTCGCACCATTTCATTCCCGCACTCAGTGTGAATCAGGGCTTCGGGCCGGTTGAAACCACAGAAATGCAGTCCGAATGCGTTTCTGCCTGCATGTTTTTCATGTGTTTTCAATGCGTTTTTTTCCCAAAGTTTCCTAGGGTTGTCTTGCTGTAATGCTTTTTGATGCATTGCAGTGCATTTTGCCACGTTCCAATACAGTTCTGTGCAGAAAAAAAATGCAGCATGTTCTGCTTGAACTGACTGCACTGGTGTAAACTAGGCCATTGGAACCTATATAAGTCCATGTCCGTGCATTTTTGATGCAGAATAAACGCACTGGACTGCTTCTGGTGTGAACTGGCCCTTAGGATATAGTTACAATGCACTGCATGCGTTAGCGCATGCACGCCGTGTTGCATATTTTCCAAAAACGCTGTAATGAGTTGATGTGCATTTTACATGCGTTTGCAATTTTTTTCGGAATATATTGCTGGGCCATTCACAAAGCGCAGCAGGCAGCCGGCTGTGAAGCTGCGAGAAATTGGAGCCGACAGTAAACATGCCGGGGACCTGAAGACTTGCGAGAAGCAGCTCAGGTGAGCACAGCGCTAGACCCCTGGCCAGGTAAGTGTCCTTATATTAAAAATCAGCAGCTACAGGACTTGTGGCTGCTGACTTTTATTTCATTTTTTTTATTACAGGGCTAAGAACCAAGATTGACCATATACTGCCCATACTTAGGATCATAGAGAATTCGATGGTTTTGGACAATACTTATCAGTCTGTCTGTGTCCAACCAATCTTTATGGGTCGTTTTTCTACAGCCAGGAAAATGTGGCAGCAAGTGGTGTATGGCTCCTCAGAGAAGCCAAACTTTATAAAGTTGAAGGTTTTGCTTAGCAGGACGTTGCGGATGTGCGCTTGTATGCACCTTTGCACACTTGTACTGTACTGAAAAAAGTAACAATGTAAGCTAAAACAATAGTGTTGACGCGTTTCATCAGAAGCCTTAGTCCTAGCTGCTATGACTAAAGCCTCTTACACACAGTGCGACGGCCGTACGACCGAACAGCCCAAATTGTATGTTGGCTGTTGTGTCTCGCATACTGGTGTGCACTAAGCAATGGTACGACCAAGCCCAATGTAGTGACGTGTTACGAGCTTATAAAGAGGAAGTTCAGGTGAATGTGATTTGTGAACGTAGGTTTACACGAAAGAACACTTCCGAGTGTTCCTGGCTTCTGAGCATGCGTGTTTTGCACATACAACATGTTGGACCATCTTCTCTGTACACACGGTACAAAGGTCGTACGACCGCTTGTTGGTACAAACAAAGTTTTCTAGTTTGCTCATCCAACTTCTGTTGTACGATCGTTGTATGTTGGTTGTTCTAATCGCGCATACTAACGGTCGGATGATCGTACAACGAGTTTTACGACCGTTTTCGTACGGCCGTTGCAGCGTGTGTACGAGGCTTTAGTCGTAGCTGCTATGACTAAAGCCTCGTACACACGGGACGACGATTGTATACAACAGGTTGTACTAACGACCGTTGTATGCGAAATCGATTGTTCGTATGCGCGATTAGAACAGCCGACATACGACCGTCGTACAAGGGGAGTTGTATGAGCAGACTAGAAAACTTGGTCGTACCAACAAGCGGTCATACGACCACTGTATCGTGTGTACACAGCAGTTGGTACAACAAGTTGTATTGTGCAAAATACGCATGCTCCGAAGTCAGGAACGGCCGGATGCTAATTACATGCACTTGAAAGTTCTTTCTGTGGTCGTACGATCGTGTAGTGCAGTCAGTATGCAAGTTACATTATCCAACATACGATTTGAGACGATCATACGTACGATCGTCGTCCCGTGTGTACGAGGTTTTAGGCTTCTGCTGAAACGCGTCAGCATTATTGTTTTATTGTCACTCTGATGTACCAATAAACTACACTTCAAGGATCTCAGTGCTCCTTTCTACTGTACGTAATAAAGTGGCGGGTGAGTGTGTGTTGCCTGTATGTTTTTTCTCAGGTATGCTAGGGATTTTAGTGACACCCTGGCTGCTTCTTAATAAATTATAGGGGTCTGCAAAATGGGAGCATTCCAGTGCACCAGAGTTGACGCTGCAGTGAAAATTGATCGGCATGCTCCTTCTCTTCTTTTTATGTTGACATTCCGTACTTGGAAATTTATAAGAGACTGTATATGTTACATGAGACGTGTAGCGCAATGCAGAATGCGTTGTATGAGAGGTTGTTGCTAAGATACTAGAGGAATCCTATACAAATTCTCCAATCCCTCGCTAAGCAAGCTCGCTCTGCAGAAGATGACACACACGCCAGACAGTTGGAGAATTCCCCTTTTATCAAGTGTTGAGTATGAATAAATTGGACAAGCCTAACTGGGGATGACCCGGAGAGGTATGTCTGAAGATCTGGGAGGAGGCAGCAGGATCCAGAGCAACAGCAGCTGCTATGGCAACAGGTTAGTTTACATATTTAACTCCTGCACATCCAGTGGGAAATGAAACAGCTAGTACTGGTACTGAGGTGGGAAGGCAAAGGTTATATATGTCCATCCCTGTAACATGTTGATCTCGGCTTTTAACCAACGTCATTGGGTTTGAATCAGACCGACTGTCGTTTTGTCAATGGGGTTCCTTCAATGTTAGGTACTTGGTGTTTACTGTTGTATCGGAAGATCGCTACAGTGCTGCCGGCTTCCTTCATAAAGCTGTATGTGTTTGAGTAATGATGAGACCTGAAATGTGATCATGAACTGGTCTCAATGTATTCCTAGGGATTCAGAGGTAGATGTACTTGTTGAAAAAAAAATATTGTAAGAGTTGCAAGGGGTGGGGAGCTTTCCAGCTGTTGCAGAACTACAAGTCCCATCATGCCTCTGCGAACCATGCTTGTAACTGTCAGTTTTACAATGCCTCATGTTGCATGTAGTTCCACAACAGCTGGAGGACCGCAGTTGCCCACCGCTGGTTTGGAGTCTGGGCTCTTGCACTTGGTTACCCTGAGCCCATCAACATAAACCATGGTGCATTTCCCCTGCCTGGGAAGCCCCGGAGTATAGCTGCCTATAGACCTGAATGGCTTTGCACAGCTGTACTTGGGTATATGCTAATACTAGTGTAAACACTCGTATAGCATACAGGCATATTTCAAGAGTAGAAAGTTTGCTATATGATTGTATATGCATGCACAACTATGTACCCAAGTACAGCCATGCACATTCATTCATGTCAGCCATTTTAGTAAATAATAAATTATATAGAACTAACTATAGTGCCTACAAAACATAGGGGTTTATTTACTAAAGGCAAATCCACTTTGCACTACAAGTGCAGTCACTGTAGATCCGAGGGGAAAATGCAAGGACAATAAAAAACAACATTTTTGCTTGCACATGATTGGATGATAAAATCAGCAGAGCTTCCCCTCATTTCAGATCTTCCCCTCAGGTTTACAGCGACTGCACTTCCAAGTGTACTTGTAGTGCAGAGTGGATTTACCTTTAGTAAATCAACCTCATAGTCTATATAAATTTGAGATACAGTGCCTTGAAAAAGTATTCATACCCCTTGAAATTTTCCACATTTTGTCATGTTACAGCCAAAAATGTATTTTATTGGGATTTTATGTGATAGACCAACACAAAGTGGCACATAATTGTGAAGTGCAAGGAAAATGATAAATGGTTTGCAAATTTTTTTTTTTAAATAAATATGTGAAAAGTGTGGTGTGCATTTGTATTCAGCCTCCCTGAGTCAATACTTTGTAGAACCGCCTTTCTCCACAATTACAGCTGTATGTCTTTTTGGGGGTGTCTCTTCCAGCTTTGCACATTTAGAGAGGACATTTTTGCCCATTCTTCTTTGCAAAATAGCTCAAGCTCTGTCAGATTGGATGGAGAGCGTCTGTGAACAGCGATTTTCAAGTCTTGCCACAGATTCTCAATTGGATATACAACTGGACTTTGACTGGGCCATTCCACATGAATATGCTTTGATCTAAACCATTCCATTGTAACTCAGGCTGTATGTTTAGGGCCATTGTCCTGCTGGAAGGGGAACCTCCACCCCAGTCTAAGTCTTTTGCAAACTCTAACAGGTTTTCTTCTGACTGCCCTGTATTTGGCTTCATCTATTTTTCCATCAGCTCTGACCAGCTTCCCTGTCCCAGCTGAAGAAAAGCATCCCCACAACATGATGCTGCCACCAGGTGATATGCAGGGTTCGTTTTCTGCCACACGTAGCGTTTTGCTTCTAGTCCCAAAAGTTCAATTGTGGTCTCATCTGACCAGAGCACCTTCTTCCACATGTTTGCTGTGTCCCCCACATGGCTTCTCGCAAACTGCAAACAGGAGTTCTTATGGCTTTCTTTCAACAATCGTTTTCTTCTTGCCAGTCTTCCATAAAGGTCAGATTTGTGGAGTGCTCAACTAATAGTTGTCCTGTGGACAGATTCTCACACCTGAGCTGTGGATCTCTGCAGCTCCTCTAGAGTTACCATGGGCCTCTTGGCTGCTTCTCTGATTAATGCTCTCCTTGCCCAGCCTGTCCCTTTAGTTGGATGACCATGTCTGGGTAGGTTCCATTTTCAGATGATGGATTGAACAGTGCTCCATAAAGTGTTCAAAGCTTAGGATATTTTTTTATAACCTAACCCTGCTTTAAACTTCTCCACAACTTTATCCCTGACCTGCCTGCTGTGTTCCTTGGCCTTCATGATGCTGTTTGTTTACTAAGGTTCTCTAACAAACCTCTGAGGGCTTCATAGAACAGCTGTATTTATACTGAGATTAAATTACATACAGGTTGACTGCTTTTAATAATTAGGTGACTTCTGAAGGTAATTGGTTCCACTAGATTTTAGTTAGGGGTATCAGAGTAAGGGCCCTTTCACACATGCGGAGCCCATTTTGACGGGCTCCACTGCTCAGCGGGTGTCCATCCGTTGATCCCCGCTGAGCTGACGGATGACAGGACAGTTTCTGCAGAAACTGACCTGTCAGAGCTCCATTCTCCTCTATGGAGAATCGGATGAACACGGACCGTCTGTCTGTGCTCATCCGATCCGCCAGGTGGATGGAAAATAGGGCTTCCATCCGCCTGTTTCTGGCAGATCGGAGCGGATCGGGTGTCAGCGGACATGTCACCCCTGACATCCGCTGCTCCATAGAGCACAATGGAGCGTCTGTTTGGGTCCGCCTGAAAAACTGACAGGCGGACCCAAACGGACCGTATGTGTGAAAGAGCCCTAAAGGGGGCTGAATAAAAACGCACGCCACAATTTTCACATATTTATTTGTAAAGAATTTTGAAAAATATTTATCATTTTCCTTCAACTTCACAATTATGTGCCACTTTGTGTTGGTCTATCACATAAAATCCCAATAAAACACTTTTATGTTTTTGGTTGTAACATGACAAAATGTGGAAAATTTCAAGGCATATGAATACTTTCAAGGCACTGTATATAATATATATATATTTATTGTGTGTGTGTGTGTATATATATATATATATATATATATATATAGTGTAAAGGCAGAAGGTTTTTTATGTTTATGCATTGTGTGTGTAGCAGCCTCCCCAGCACCCCCCCTTATTACTTACCGAGCCCCATCTCTCTCCAGCGATGTCCATGAGTGTCTAAGCTGTCCGGGACTCTCCTCCTTATTGCCTGAGACACAGCAGCGGCGCCATTGGCTCCCATGGCTGTCAATCAAAGTCAGTTGGCCAATCAGGGGAGAGAGGGGGCGAAGCTGTGCTGGGGCTCCATATCCGAATGGACACAGGGATCTGCAGATCGGCTCTGGTGCCCCCATAGCAAGCTGCTTGCTGTGGGGGCACTCGACAGGAGGGAGGGGCCAGGAGCACCGAAAAGGGACCAGAGAAGTGGAAGATCTGTTCTGTGCAAATCTACCGCACAAAGGAGGTAAGTATAACATATTTGTTTTTTTTTTTTTTTAAATGAGACTATACAATCACTTTAAGTAATTGGCTTATATAAATAAATGATGCTCTATTTACATTTATATCTATATACATATTACAGAACTATCAGTAACCACACTATCAGTAAAAACACAATGAGCTGTTTGGGTAGTGATCCACATGTTAGGTTTCATTTGTAAAGTATAAGGCCTCATACACACGGGCGTATTTTGACGCCGGCGTCTACTGACGTTTTTTAGCTGCTCCCCATGTTAGTCAATGGCCACATAAAATACGTCGGCGTTTTTGAGCTGTAGATGGCGTCGGCGTATCAGAGAACCCATGACCAGCGCGTTCCTTGGCTGCAACGACGTCAAAAAGCGCCGCAAAACGCCACGAGACGCCAACAGACGCCAACAAACGCCACCTAATATTGTACCGGCGTTTTCCGGCGTTTTTTGACGCCGACGTTTTTAGGTTGAAAAATAGCAGAGGAATGATTTTTTTTTAAAAAACGTCTATTGACGCCGACGCTCACTAGCGCTCAAAAACGCCAATGCATAACGCCAAAAAAAGTCGACTTTATCTCCTTGACGTCGGGCCCGACGTTTTGTTTATTATTTTATATACGCCCGTGTGTATGAGGCCTAAATGTAAAGGGTTTTGTGCGTTAAATGCTTGTCATGAAAGAAATCTGAAGGTGGTCATTGCTGTCCTTTTTTTTACTGAAATGCTAGTTGCCTGCCTGTTAGGCTAACCCACTGGCTTCAGTATTATTATGCTAGTTGCCTGGCTCTTGTGCTAACCCCCTAGCTTTAGTATTGTAAATCGTTGACTAGTAAGTTTGCTGGAAAGGACTTTTGACTTTCCTGATCTGAATGTTTGTTTCAGGGTCATCATAAAAGCTCCTTCTAGCATCTTTAGAAGAAGACCAGCAATGGCCATGGTTCTCTTATGACAGGTTTACTTAAAGTGGTAGTAAGGTCCAATTTTTATCTGGTACTCACAGACAAGCCTAATAAGGCTTACCCTGTAGGTGCAGTGAATATCTCTTAAATTTGCACTGTTCAGGAGATATTCTCTTGGGATGCAGCCAGTGACATCGCCAGCACATGCACTCTGATGGCATAATTGGTCATTTTATATATCGCCCTCAATCCCGGAAGGAAGACCAGGTGAAGATGGAAGCCCTATCAGTGGTGACAGTGCACCGCTGGAGGGCTTCATTTTAAAGAGGAAGTAGACCCAGATGGGGTTTACTTCCTCTACATTCCCCTGTAAATTAGAAGCATAATGGGCTACTATGCATCACATAGTAACCCATTATGTGTCACTTACCTGCAAATGAAGCCTGTGACGTCCAGCACTGTCACCTGTGCTGGCGGTGTCCTATCTTCTGCCCCTCTTCCTTCCGGGGGCTGCGACTCCGGCTCTGTGACTGGCTGGAGTCTTGTAACGTCACTCCCGCGCATGCGCACGGGAGCCGCCAGTCACGGCACGGTCTCAGTGGAGAAACGGCACAGAGGCCGTTTTTTTCACTGCGCATGTGCCGAAATGACGTCGGCACATGCAGAACCCTGCATTTCTCCTGAGCCGTGCAGGTTTGGGAGATGTGCAGGGCACCTACAGTTAAGCCTTATTCTAGGCTTACCTGTAGGTTAAAGTGGTTTTCACAGGTTGACAACCACTTTAAAGTATGCCATAATGTGCGGTGCATACTAGTACATTATAGGATTAACCTGCAGGTGGCCCAATTTTATTTATATATTTTGATAGTTTACTACGCTTTTAAGTAGGCCCATTGATAACCTATAGGGATCAATCAAATTTGGATGTGCTATACTAACCCACTGGAAATCTACTGAACCCCCAAAAGTGAAAGAATGCTTCAAAAGTGACTTTCCGAAACCATCAAATTATATGCGCTTACCGGACGCCGGTAATCAACCAGCAATTGTAGTAAAGGCCCCTTGGGAGGGGGGGGGGGAGAGATGGATGGAAGAGGTTCCTCTCGGATCCTGGGTTACCCACTTCTTTATCCACTCCTGGGGTTAGTTGGTGCCAATGATGCAGGATGAGAACGCTCAAGCAGATTAAAATATAAAGGAAGAAAGGTGCTCCATAGCGTAATCCAGTATTTAAAAGTGTGGTTAAAAACACTTACATTGTATAAAAAGAACACAGAGTTCTGATGTAGAAATCGTCCAAAATGCAGTGAACTGGGGGGACAGGACCCAACGCGTTTCGTTTCAAACAAACGTCTTCTACAACCTCTACCTTACAAATGCCTCTGGTAAGTGCACTAACGTATCATTTTTTGGATATCACCTTGAATCACCGTACACGTTGAGCACGGATTATATATATGCTTGAGCGAAGACTCACCAATTCAGTGACTGTTATATACATGAGGAGGATATATTTTTGGACTTGATGATTTATGATCACTCCAGATATTTAACGTATCATAGTCAATCTTTGCTTTGTACACTTATCAACCACTTCAATGTGTAGTACACCCACATTTACGACACAGATTTATACATAATTTAAGCGCCGCATTCTCTGTCCTGTATTACATTTCTCCAATTTGGTTAATTGTTCTGCTGGCAGCTATAATATATTCCTATTGGTAGCGCAGTATTCCTTTCCCTAAGTGAAAGAATGGTTGGCTAGAATGGGTGATACACTCCGGTTGGAAAAAGTGATATACCAGCATAAGGGTACTGGAGGTAAATTTGAAAGACTGTGGGCTTCTTGGTTGAATTCTCCGGGCTTGGCACCGGCTGATCTGACCATGGACAAGACTGCTCATATAAACGGTCCTTTGAGGAGGGGGGTGCAGAGAAAATCCCAGGGCAGTTGATGGAAGCAGATCCAATAGGTGCCTTTTATAATGGTCTATGCTCCAGAGTATTGACTGGAATCCTTCTTGTTTAAACTGACAAATCTCTTTTTGTATTATTGCATGTGCACCTGGCATATATTGTTGATTCTATGATGCTTTGTGGATGCATATGTACTTTTCCAGATGTACAATAAAGACCTTTTGTTGAGAAAAAAAAAAAGGGTGTGCTAAAAACATTTTGATATGTTAGGAGAACAAGCAGGACCAAATACAATAAATTCTTTATTAGGATTTGCATATACCAAACTAGGCATGGCAGACTCAGGTGAAAGAGTGGGAGAGGACTACATTTTCAAGAGGCCCACATTACATCTAATGATGGCTGCACCTATTCAATTTTAGAAAACATTGTAGTAAAAATGCAACTTATAACATTTAATCGCCAAGGAAGGGGCCATAAAACATTTATTAAAGTATTTTGCTACAAAATGTGAGAGAAATGTAATTTATCTGCTCGAGAATCGCTAGGAGCACATTTAATTATTTTATCTTTAAACACCTGAGGGCTGCATGTGGTCTAATAAGCACCAGTTTGTTATACCTGTTTTAGACTAGGTTTACATGTGTGCGGGTGGTTCCTGCTGCGGTCCACACCTGTTCCCGCAACCGCGACCACCTGCAACATGCTCGATGAGTGTGGGTGCCATTAAGGCCCCTTTCACACTTGTGCGACTTGTCCTGCGACTTGGGATTGCAAAGTCGCATGACAAGTCGCTCCCCATTATTTCCAATGAGCACCGTTCATATCTGTACGACTGCAGGTCGTGCCGACTTCATAGTAGTCCCTGCATTACTTTGGCCCAACTTTGATGCTACTTGAGGGCCATAGCCTTCAATGTTTAACCCTCAAAGTCGCATACAAATCGCACCTGAATAATATAGATGCGATTTCTGTATGACTTTGTAATATGTTTTCATTGTACCAAAGTTGCAACAAAGTCTGAAATCGCGGTAAAATCGCGACACACAAGTGTGAAAGGGGCCTAATACTAATGGCACGTCGCATGCACTGGAATTCCCCTTTACATTGGGAACCACACTGCACTTGTGGTTCCCATGCGGGCTGCAATTTCTTAAATGCTGAAGGGACCTTTTCTCTGCATTTCAGGAGGCACGGCAGCCTATTCAAATGAATGTTTTTATGTAATATGTGTTTCTGTAGTGCTTTTCTACTTGAAGACTCAAAGCACTAAGACCCCTTTAACACTGGGTGTTTTTCAGGTGCTTTAGTGCTAAAAATAATGCCTGTAAAGTGCCTGAAAAATGCCTCTCAATCATCCCCAGTGTGAAAGCCTGACTGCTTTCACACTGGAGCAGTGCACTTGCAGGATGGGAAAAAAAAATCCTGCAAGCCGCATCTTTGGGGCGGTGCAGGAGCGGTGTATTCACCACTCCTGCACCGCCCCTGCCTATTGAAATGAAGGGGCAGTGCTTCCGAAGTGCCTGAATGGTGCTTCTGAAGCTCCGCGCCACGGGCGGTTTTAACCCCTTTTTGGGGGTTAAAAATGTCCCGCTAGCGGCCGAAAAGCACCGCTATAACAGGGGTAAAGCACCTCTAAAACTAGCGATGCTTTACCGATACCACCCCAGTGTGAAAGGGCTCTTAGGAAGTGAGTCAACCATCTTGGGTGCAATACCTTCAGTGATATTGCCGTTTAATAAATTCCCACCCATCTTCTTAGCGCAGGAGAGCACAGGGGTCATAAGAGTTTAAGGCACACTTAGTGGACAGGTTGCAACCAAGAATTATCTCCTCCCGAAGCCAAAATTCCCCCCCCAGTACAGATCCTCCCTCCTCTCACTAGTGCAGCCCCCCTCCCAGTACAGCATTATTTCTTTGGTATAATGCTTTTCTGTGGACTCAAAATGATTAGGATTAATGAATGATCTTGGGCATACTCTGTTCACATTCAGTCTCTCTCTTTCACAGGTGGTTTACCTATCTGTACTCCTGTACCAAGGGTTATCTTTTGCCCACATGGGATGCACAGGTGTTCTGTGCCTCAGCATGAAGGCAGTTCCATTCATGTCTGTTGAGACACAGTGACTTCAAAGACACAACCGTTGGCCTCAATGACAGCTATATGGATGTGGGTGTATGTTCCTGAAAGTGGTTCTAAAGCTTTAGGGTCTTTTTACTTTCATGCATTCTATGCATGAAGGTTAAAAAAAAAAAAACCTTCTGTGCTGCATGTGTCCCTCCTACCCATTCCCAAAATATGTACCTGAGCCTGATTTTGATCCAACAATGTGCACGAGAGCAGCAGCTTTCTCAGCTCTCTCCCTCCTCACTGGACAGATTGATAGCAGTGGGAGCCATTGGCTACCACTGCTGTCAATCAAATTCTGTGACAAGGGAGTGGGGCAGGGCCAAGTTGCACTGTGTGTAAATGGATGCAGACAAAGGGGCTTGGGAGTAAAAAATAATCAAGTGCAGTGCTAATATAACAAGTGGTAAAACTGTACATAAAAAAAAAAAAGTCTTTACTCAATCTGTATAAAGCAATAAAGTGCTGGTGCGATGACATGATATCCTAGTGATAAAGTTTCATAAGAATTTCTTCTGTGCAAAGAGATATGAAGGAGTTCCATTTCCAGAGGATATCAGATAAAGGAGATGTGTTATTGGAAAACAACCACCAAATGCTAATCCTTGACCAATGAAGATGGGAGCTTACCGGAAGACCATTGATACTCCTTCTCAGGCGTGTCGGAAACCGCTTAGAGGGATCCCAGATCCGCCAGAGTGCGTCTCAGATGTCCACTGATGGCTCTGATGTTAGTAGCACTTTCCCTCTCTGTCCACGATCTTCGTATCTCCTCCCCAGTGGGTGATAAGGTGGTATGAGGTGTAGAAAAAAACATAAGGAGACTCCACTAGTGTAATAAGTCTCAAAATAAATTAAAATGTGCATGCGCAGCGGCATGTGTGTGTCACGACCCAACAATAGTTTAATCTAGCCAGACATCAGTAGGGGAACGCCCACACGTCAATGCCGCAATCTTATATAGCCCATCTGGAGGGAGAAAGAGGCTCCAGTAGCAAAAAAGTTGATTGGAAAAAATAAAATGGAGTTCTATTAGTTGTAATGAGTCAGGTGACTGGAACTCAAACCGAGGCTGCTCATCACATGACAGATAAGGTGTCCCTTTGAAGTTCTATTGGTCATGAGTCAGGTGACCGGAATGCAAACATAGGCTGCTCATCACATGACAAAGGCCAGTGGACTGAGTACTGGTTATCTTGAAGTTTCCCTGTGGAATAGACAGTACACTACTCGTCGGAGCCAAACTCAA
>BLSH010064512.1:686407-720477 GCA_018402905.1 Glandirana rugosa
CCGTCCAAACGTACAATCATTGGCAGTGAAGGGGTTAACCTGCAGGGGGCGCGCTAAGGGTTAACTGTGTTCCCTGGGCGTGTTCTAACTGTCTTGGGGACTGCCTATCTGGGGAAAGGAAGTTATCACAGCCTTCATGTACGAGAAGGCTGTGATCACTTCCCTTCCCCCTCACACAGAGCGGAGGTCCGTGTTTACATACACGGACCCCGCTCATTCGCTCCGGGGGGGCCATCGCGGGTAGCCGGCGGCAATCGAAGCCGCCGCACCCGCTCCCTGGACCCCCCCGGACACAGTGAGCGCGCGGGCGCGCCTCCGGCGGCGCGCGCGCGCTCACAGTGCGCGTTATCGCAGCCGCCGTCGTATGACGGCGTTTTGCGATAACGAACCACTTTGTCGCCGTCAGATGCCGATCGGCGGTCGGCAAGTGGTTAAAAAATGTTTAACATGCAAACCTGCCTTTCCATTCTTTAATTGCTGTGCTATACCAAGAGCAAGAAATATGCCAGGGGTTTGTATATACAAAACACTATACACTGCACGTATCCTAAACCATAGCCTTCTTATGCTAAAATGCTGCTGTGGTAAAGTAGTATTAAACCATCAGCATTGTTTAGCCTTCACCAACAGAGAAAAAAGTTGGGACTTTAAAGGTTGTCACTAAGATCTCCCAAGTAGAAACATGAAATAGTGTGAGTATATATAAAATCAATATTTATTACATGACATACAATAAGTACAATCAACACCACATATAATGTAGATGAAAACAAACGATGCAGATCATGCTGAATGCAATAAGTATGAGGTCAGTCCCATTCTTGGTCATCCCCAATGGTTGACCGATGGGATGGAAAGGCTCTTGGACTGTCATAGAGTTTTCTCTAGTCTCACAATAGGATCACAACGCGTTTCGCTATTCCCTTCTTTTCTCTGTTGGTGTTGTATTTACTTTTCTAGGGATGTGGTGTCACAACTAGCAAACTCACCCCTATTGTCTATTATTGTTTAGCCTTCAGCTGAAGTTTTGCCATAAAGAAAATCTTTAGTGGCATACCTTACCTGTAAGTCTGTCCTGTGATGTGCAGGCAGCCTGGATCCTGTAGAAATCTTCACTGTCAGGGATGCCCGTCCTCTTCCTGTCTCTGCGCCCCCACTGCACTGTGGGGATTAATAACTTCTGTGAAACGTGAAAAGGTTTCTGACCAGGAACCGTCCCTCCTCCTACCTCCTCCATTGAGAAATATTCTTCCACTGCCTGTAATAAGATTTGTGAATAGGGGCGAGAAGCTTGTGGCTCATCAAACTGTTCCCCATTCACAGTGTCATAGGCATTGAAAGCAAGGGCCAAATGTTTATCAATAAGCTTAGGTTCACACTAATGTTGTGTGGGAATCCCTGCGCATTTCCCGCAACGCATTTAAATCGCATTGCCATTGCGACCTGCAGCAGGTGTCAGTGCAATCTTAACAACACTGCAAGCACAGGGAGTAAACGCAGTGCGTTTGCCTGCATCGGCTGGCATGGTACAAAAGTACCATATGATCCTGTTGCAGTGCAGTTCCAAAATTGGTGCATGAACAACTTTGGTGCAATGCGGTGCGATCAAAATGAATGGGCTCAAATCGCACCACACTAAATCACATGTGAATGCGGTTCATAGTGTAAACCGAGGCTTGAAGAGGAGGGTCCTTGTTAGGAATTTTTTTTCACAGCAGTTTGCAGTTGGATTAATCCAATAGTGATGTGGCCACCTAAAGTATGATTAAACCCAGAGCATTTTTTAGCTTAACACATTGAGCACAATAGAATAAACATTCCCCAGTAAACTATTTGTTATTTTTTTTTACCCCAGCACTTGCAGTTTATAACTTTCAAGCTGCTGGTTCCTCCGATCTCAGTTTCTACTTTACTGAACTTCAAATATTCACAGGAAAGAGTTAACAGTGGACAGTGCGGTCTCCAACGAGCTTGTTAGCTTGGAAAAGGGAGGGGGAGGATAAGGGAGGAGCAGGAGAGTGCCTTGTCATCTTAGCCTATAAGGCTGTGTGTTTCTATTTACGCACGCAGTGTAGGGAGACACAACTCTAGTGCCTCATGCCACTTATGTGAAGGAGGATATTAATTAAGACCACTGAATGCAGTTGTGTACCCGTTACAAAATATTTAAAGTATAACTAAAGGCAAAACTTTTTTTTTTTTTTTTTAGTTATGGTTAGAGTGGAAAGGGATTAGAACCCTAGAAGTCCGTTTTGCATGCCGTGTTTAGCCACGTTCGCGTCTAGGAGTGTTTTTTACAAAAATTTTTTTTATTTTTTTAAGTGGAAAGGCCTGTAAATGAAACGGTCCTGGACGCGAGTTACCGCGTTAAGGTGCGTTTAGCGGCGTTTGCAAGCTGTTTGGCGTTTCAAATGCCTCTGAACTGACGTCCGAATCAATGTTTTTGCGTTCCAAAAAAAGCCTTTAAAGAGGAAGTTATCCCTGATGGGGTTTACTTCCTCTATATTCCACTGCAAAGTAGAAACATAATGGGCTACTATGCATCGCATAGTAGCCCATTATGTGTCACTTACCAGCAAACGAAGCCTGCAATGTCCCCTGCGCTGGCAGTGTCCATCTTCAGCCCCTCTTCCTTCCGAGGTCGCGACACCGACTCCGTGACTGGCCAGAGCAGTGTGATGTCACTCCCGTGCATGCGCACGGGAGCCGCGAGTCACGGCACAATCTCAGTGAAGAAACGGCATGGAGGCCCTTTCTTCACTGCGCATGTGCCAAATGACATCGGCAATGCGAGTACACTATAAATCTTCTGAACCCTACAGGTTTAGGAGATATGCAGGGCACTTACAGGTAAGCCTTATTATATATAGGCTTACCTGTAGGTTAAAGTGGTTGTCACTGGTTGACAACCACTTTAAACTCAGCTGCCTGGAAACGACCTTAAACGACCCTGTGTAAATGTACCGATAAGATAGCCTAGAGGAAAGTTCAGGGGCAGCTGAAAAAACGCCCAAATGCCACTAAACATCCGTTTACCAGCAGCAGTGTAAATGAGGCCTTACCCTCCCTATTTGTCCTGTTTACCATTATCATTGAAAGTAAAAGCAATAAAATCCCAAATTTTGGGTTGTCCCCAGAAAAGTAACGGAGGGGAAATCTTCCTATGAGGACACTAGTTCTGGTGACCTGGGGGTCCCCAAGGGATTCCCTTAATTTGCAGGGATTTCCTCTCACTTTCTGTTTGCCAATGGGACAGGAAGTGAAGGGAAATCTTCGATATAGGACACAGATGGCAAAAAAAAGGAATGGCAAGGGTCCTAACCCTCCCTTGCTCTATCCAAAATGAAAAAAAAAGTTTTGCCTACAGTTCTACTTTAGGTATTGCTAGTAATGTAGAAAGCATAAGTACCTGCATTGTCTTAATATCAGCTTGCAGTACTGCAGCAAGAAGGCTGGGATATGTAGGATAGAGTTGCCACCTCATCCCTTTAAACCCGAACACATATGAATTACACAGGTTCTGTGGCTGATTAAGGTGGTAATTAAACTCACTTCGTGCCTCATCTGCATTAAATGAGCCTCAGAACAACCTGTGTAATTCATATGTGTTCGGGTTTAAAGGGATGAGGTGGCAACCCTAACGTAGGACCAAAACTAGAAGTCAGGCTATGCTGAAAGAAGAGGAGTTATGGTCTCCTCTGTACGATCCTGCTTCTTCATTGACCTGGCTATGTTGTCCAAGAGTACCTGGATCACAAGACTTGTTGCTCAGAACTGCAAATCCTTAATAAGGTAAAGCAGGTCACATAAATGTATGTCAACGTGTATTTGTGTTTAGCTGCTGACCTAGTGCTCAGAATTAAGGTGTATGTACATCCAAAACTTTTTTTTTCTAGTTTTGGATATATTAGGGAAGTGTTAGAACCTATGTCAAGTTTATATTGCTGTCCTTGCCCCTGCTCTGTTTGTTCTGGTGACCATTGCCATAAAGACAGTAAGTAATTGGAAATGCAAACTTTTTATAGTTATCACATAAGAACAAAAAGGAACTTGAACTGAGTGGGGTAGGGGGCTGACTTCAGTATTTTCTGAGACACTGAACTTGAACATACATGTGACCAATAAAGTCAAAGCTCTTGATCTGCTTGTAGGTGGGTGCTGCGTGGCGCGGCTGCAATAAGTCACACAGTCACAAGCAGTATAAAACTTGTATTGAAAAAATGCAGCAACAGTTCACAATGTGGAATTTTGCACAAAATTTGAAGAAAAGCCTTTTACTGACCACAAGTAGCCACTGGTGGATCTATGGACACTCATCAACTTTAAATGTAAAAGGTGCCATGTCCCGAAATACTCAAAACGTTATTAAAGTCCATGGACTGTGGTCCAAAAGTTCTGCTAATTTGTATTTTACTGACCCTGAACAAGTATTGAAGCCAGAGAAGGACAGACTAGGATCTTCAGGAGGAGGTCAGCAATGGTAGCCCTTCTTATTTCTTTCAATACATGTAAATTATCTGTGCAACAAGTACAAAAATAAGTTTTCCATTTATTGCATTTCATATTTCACTAAACTAAACTAGATTTTTTTGTGCATTTGTAGTGGTAAAACTTTATTAATACAAAATTGGTTCAAGGTTCAACATTGAATTCAACATTTGCTGAGCTCCATCATTAAGAGCCCGTTCACACAGAGGGGACTTGCGCTCCGACTTAAGTCGCCCCAAGTTGTTCGACATCTGAAATTCCATTGAAGTGAATGGGAGCCGTCTCAATGTATGCTACTGAGTCGCTCTGACTTTAGAAAAGGTTCCTGCACAACTTCAAGGTGACTTCTATCCGACTTGTGCCCATAGAATTCAATAGAAGTCACCTTCAAGTCAGATCCCCCATCTATATGGAAGCGACTTTACAGTGAAAAGAAAAGAATTTATCCAGGGCAACCCCCTCCCTCCCTTCTCTGATTGGCCACAGGCAAAGTCGCCTGGCATAAGTCGTGTTGTAAGTCACCTGAAGTCACGCTGAAAGTCGCCTAGCAAAGTCCTCCTAAGTTCTGTGTGAACGCAGGCTGACTCTGTAGTTATGAAATGTTTTTTTATTCTTAGGCTGCTTTGTGTCACTACCTTATTTATTCTATTTCTTGTCATATTTTTAGTCGGGTAACATGAAACAATCAACTATCCTTTTTATTACATAATGCATAGACTTTGTAACCTTTACAAGTGTTGAAGAATGGGATGATTTCTCTTTTTAACTTGCATTTCACAATTACCAGCTGCGATGAGATGATAATTGTCTTTGATCAGGATGTAACATACTGAGAGATGCATTTTTATTTCCACCAATATCATTTCTGCTGACATCAGTTTCCTTTGTTTTGAAATGACAGTATGCCCCAGTTCATCATTAGAGCTTAAAGTACAGTTTACCCTTTTATAGGACAGTACAGTTTAGCCCTTAAAGCTGTACGGCATTAGTTACATTACTTTCCTGTAATGAAGTACGTCCCACGAAGTGCAGGCTGCTGGATTTTGTAGAAATCTTCAGTGCAGGGCTGCCCTGGCCTCTTCCTGCCGCTGAACTTCAGGCGGTGTGGGAGTTAACAGCTTCAGGTCCCCAAGCTCAGCTGCACTAAGGACCAGTTCACCCCAGAATTGCACAGTAACGCTGTCCGCATACCTGTGTGATTCCTGTGCAACTCATTGCGGTGCGATTTTCAGTCCAATCATTTGTCTGGACTGGACTGGGTTGCACCAAAATTAGTGCATGCGCTACTTTTAAAAAACGCACTTTCCCGGATTGCCCTGGAACTTGCGGCACCCAGCAATCTGGAGCAGGCAAACACACATTTAGAGTGTCATTAGAAATACATTGACAGCTGCATCAGATCGCACACCCAGTGCATTGTGAACACAGTGTGGGAAACACGCACGGAACGCAGGTTTCCCCGCAGGTTTCTGCTGTGAAAAAGCTCTTTAAACAGAGGCGAAGCTAGAACCTTCAGGGCCGCGGTGCAAGAAACCATGAAAGGCCCCCGACTGGGGCCCTTCCCACTAATCCCGGGGCCCTTTACTTCCCTTGTGGGACCTTTTATTACAGTCCCAAAGCTGGCCACCTTCCTGCCATCTTGGGGTCCCCCCACGGTGGTGGAATGCCAGAGCCCAGTTGCAAGTGTGACCTTTGCGACCCTAGTATTTCTACCACTGGTGTCAGTTTTTTTTATTTTTGTTGTTTTATTTTTTACCATTTTATTTTTATTTTTTTACAATTTTATTTTTTATTATTATTTTACATATTTTTTAGGAACCAGTTGGGGGTTTTGGTGAAATATCAGGTGTCTAAACAGTCCCCTGATGCCTCACTTTTGAGACAAAGAAAGGGAATGATGGCCAGATTAATCAGTCCTTTCTCTGCAGCCTCTGCTGCACAGAAAGAAGACGGGAATGGTTCTGTACATAGAGGGATCCCTCTATGTAGCTCAGCATAGAGGGAGCGGTTCCTCTACATGCCACTGCCCCCGCTGCCCTCCTATCCAGGTGGGGGCAGCACCCCTGCCTTAAGATAATCCATCGACAACACTCCATTGGGAAATGTTCTTTCACTGCCTGTAGCATTCTGTGAATGGGGCAGATTCTGACCAGTCACAGGATTCTCCCCATTTCACTGATTTTGTTATAAGAAGTGTAACTATTGAAAGAACTTTACTCAATGGAGGAGAGGGCAAGAGGAGGAGCGTCACCGTTGGACCTGAGCCTGTTGTTTTTTTGGTTTGATACTCCTTTAAATACGTAGGTATTGCTATTAAAGTGTATGTTAGGGCAAAGTTTAAAGATAACATATATATACAGTACACCTCTGCAATACATGCACATTGCCTTTGTTTTTTCTAATAAAGACCCTGGAAGTACAGAAAAGTACCTATTCATAATGGAATAAATGCAGTTAGCTCCTAGTTTTCTTGTTGTGAGTTGATAGCAGAGTGTCTTTTTTGACTGACATCCTAGGAAATGGTGTCAGCCCTGCCTAGCTATCTTTGCAAAACTATAGTATATATACCTTTCAACCTCTTTGCCACAACATGGGGGAGAAGTGTTTTGTAGTCCAAGATAAGAACTGGGGATGGCAGATTAGATTCCTTGAGACAACATAGGGAGAAGAGGTAACAGGACAGCTCTACACTTATGATAGGATGAACAGTCATTTTTTTAGCACTTTTTAAACCAATATAACAAAATGTTTTCAACTGTAAATGTAACAGAATAAAAGGAAGAGAAGTCAATAGTTGGGGTTTACATACACTTTAATGACCTTTATATAGAGATAAGTACAGTTATTTGTTGGGAATTTAGTCTAATAAGCTCACCCCTTACTGGAGACACTAGATAATATTTTAGCCTTTCATAGATTTAAGAAAAGAAGTTGTGTATATATAGAAAGATGGTGATGTAATGTGCTGTGATGCCCGGAGATTTGCTGGCATGCGCAGGATTAATTATTTCAATTTTCCACTGCTTAACCACAGTTATCAAATGTACTTTAACTGGGGGTCCTGGCGGTCCAAAGTACATAATGCACACACAGTAAAGGGATTTGAGCTAATCAGGTACAAGGCGAGTTACTGTGTACTGTAAGATCACAGATGTAGAGATTAGTAATACGTATTTCATAATGACAACAATAACCATAAAATAGTATTGTGTGTGATGTATGTACATTATCTCACAAAAGTGAGTACACCCTCACATTTTTGTAAATATTTTATTATATCTTTTCATGTGACAACACTGAAGAAATGACACTTTGCTACGATGTAAAGTAGTGAGTGTACAGCTTGTATTAGGCTTGGTTCACACAGGGATGACTTGCGCTCCGACTTGTGTCGCTCCAAGCCACTTGACACCTTAAATCCCATTGAAATGAATGAGAGCCGTCTTAATGTACACTACTGAAGTTGCTTTGACTTCAAAAAAGGTTCCTGTATGACTTCAAGGTCACTTCTATCCAACTTGTGACCATAAAATCCAATGGAAGTCGCCTCCAAGTCGGATCCCCATCTATATTGGAGCGACTTACAGGAAAAAGAAAAGAATGTACACAGTTACTCCCCCCGAATTACCCAGGCAACCCCCTCCCTCGTTTCTCTGATTGGTCACAGGCAAAGTCACCTGGCATGGAGTCGCGTTGTAAGTCACGTTGAAGTCGCGTTGTAAGTCGCCTAACAAAGTCACGCTGAAGTCGGATCGCCCCTGTGTCAACGCAGCCTAACAGTGTAAATTTGCTGTCCCCTCAAAATAACTCAACACACAGCCATTAATGTCTAAACCACTGGCAACAAAAGTGAGTACACCCCTAAGTGAAAATATACAAATTGGGCCCAAAGTGTCAATATTTTGTGTGCCCACCATTATTTTCCAGTACTGCCTTAGCCCTCTTGGGCATAGAGTACACCAGAGGTTCACAGGTTGCCACTGGAGTCCTCTTCCAATCCTCCATGTTGACATCAAGGACCTGGTGGATGTTAGAGACCTTGCACTTCTCCACCTTCCATTTGAGGATGCCCCACAGATGCTCAATAGGGTTGTCAGGGTTGTTATGTCTGGAAACATGCTTGGCCAGTCCATCACCTTTACCCTCAGCTTCTTTAGCAAGGCAGTGGTGGTCTAGGAGGTGTGTTCGGGTTCGTTATCATGTTGGAATACTGCCCAGTCTCAGAAGGGACAGGATCATGCTCTGCTTCAGTATGTCACAGTACATGTTGGCATCCATGCTTCCCTCAATGAACTGTAGCTCCCCAGTGCTGGCAGCACTCATGCAGCCCCAGACCATGACACTCCCACCACCATGCTTGACTGTAGGCAAGACACACTTGTCTTTGTACTCCTCACCTGGTTGCTGCCACACACGCTTGACACCATCTGAACCAAATTAGCTTATCTTGGTCTCATCAGACCTCAGGACATGGATCCAGTAATCCATGTCCTTAGTCTGCTTGTCTTCAGCAAACTGTTTGCAGGCTTTCTTGTGCACCATCTTTAGAAGAGGCTTCCTTCTGGGATGACAGCCATGCAGACCAATTTGATGCAGTGTGCGGTGTATGGGCTGAGCATTGACAGGCTGACCCCCCACCCCTTCAACCTCTGCAGCAATGCTGGCAGCACTCATACGTCTATTTCCCAAAGACAACCTCTGGGTATGACGTGGAGCACGTGCACGCAAATTCTTTGATGGACCATGGTGAGGCCTGTTCTGAGTGGAACCTGTCCTGTTAAACCACTGTATGGCCTTGGCCACTATGCTGCAGCTCAGTTTCAGGGTCTTGGCAATCTTCTTATAGCCTAGGCCATCTTTATGTGGAGCAACAAACCTTTTTTTCAGATCCTCAGGGAGTTCTTTGCCATGAGGTGCCATGTTGAACTTCCAGTGACCAGTATGAGGGAGTGAGAATGATAACACCAAATTTAACACACCTGCTCCCCATTCATACCTGAGACCTTGTAACACTAACGAGTCACATGACACTGGGGAGGGAAAATGGCAAATTTTCCCAATTTGGACATTTTCACTTGGGGTTGTACTCACTTTTGTTGCCAGCTGTTTGGACATTAATTTCTGTGTGTTGAGTTATTTTGAGGGGACAGCAAATTTACACTGTTATACAAGCTGTACACTCACTACTTTACATTGTAGCAAAGTGTCATTTCTACAGTGTTGTCACATGAAAAGATATAAAATATTTACAAAAATGTGAGATACTGTATCTTAGTGATTGTTCATAGTGTTCATAAATAAGTAGGTTCATAGGGAAGGGTGTAAGACTAGCTTTACATTCTTCTATAGTACAGCTGCCACATTACATAATGTTAAAAGTTTTCATGAAAAAGGTGAGACCAAATTAAAGATGACTGGCTATGCAGTTCACTAGCTGGGATCATTTCACAGGCACACTCGTAACTGTAATCCTAAAAGTATTTCTTCTTTTCTTTAATGTTTTGTTTTACAAAGGACCATTGAATAGAACCATAAAACTTTGATTCTTTAACCTTACTATAAACCAGTAGATTTTGGCTTTGTTTTTTTTTTTTTTATATATAGCTTTAACAGCGTGGATTCATCACAGAAATTTACAAAAGAATTTAGAAGTGAAATTGGAATTAGAGTTGCAATATTTAATCCCTGGCACTGCAATAATGCCTATCTTAACCAAAAAGCAAAAATATTGCAGTTTACAAATCCTTAGATGTAGTGGCTGCATTCATTATCAATTTTTAGTTTAAAGTGATTGTAAAGGCTCTGATTTTTAATTAAAATAGTAATCATGTTGTATTTACCTGCTCTGTGCAATGGTTTTGCACCGGCTGGTCCCAAATCTCCCCTTCTGGGGTCCTCCACTGGTGCTCTAGGCTCCTCCTCTTCTCTGTCTGCTCCCATAGGATAGTCCATATTCCCATTGCACACGTTCCTGGAACAAGCTCTTAAACGTATTGGGTGCTGCAGCGACAACCAGCTGGTTACTGATACCGATATGACATGTGAATATTCACCAGCGCACCAAGGATCCTTGATTTCGTCCAAGCGGTTTTTATTTACAGAGTGATCGCATCACAAACCGTGTGGTGCAACGTTTCAGAGCCACGCAGGACCCCTTTGTCAGGCATGTGATGAACGCATGCCTGACGAAGGGGTCCTGCGTGGCTCCGAAACGTTGCACCACAATGTTTGTGATGTGATCACTCTGTAAATAAAAACCGTTTGGACGACATCAAGGATCCTTAGTGTGCTGGCTAATATTCACATGCCCCCATAGCAAGCGCTCATTATTTATGGGCTCATTATTGTGCATTCAGTAGGTTGAGCAGTGCAGGGAGACTTGTCCTGTAGACTAACTGGTATGTGTGATATTATTCCAGGCAGCTGCAGGCAGGGATGACGTCATCCTAACCTAGGCGAGGACTCAGGAAGTGGGATTAGGAACCATCAAAACAAATGTGCTTGCATCCCAAGAAAAAAAAGATGCACTTTAAATAGAAACTATGGGGAGAAGAATAATCAGAGCAACTTTCATTTTTGGGAAAAGGTCCACTTTATTAATTCAACTTGTTACTTGAAGTTGCTCTTTGAATTTGAAAAAGAAAAAAAATATCCTTCTGCTAGTTTGTGTCATTTTACAGCACCAACGTATTTTCTTCTGCCTAATATGCCAGATTTCTTGGTTACGATATTAGTTTGTGGAAGGTGCCTGAATGTAGTATTTGCAGCCACCATGTGCACTTCCTGTTCCAGCTCTGAGCTTTAGCTGCATGCAGTGTGTCTGGAATTTATGTCTCTGTCTGCTGAGCAGGGAACATAGTAAGGTGATAAGAGACGGATATTAAACAGACAGCAGTGCTGCCTCTTTTTATGGATAACGTTCCAGAGAAGGATAGTCTCCTGTAACTCCCTCATTCTTATTCAGAAGTTATGTGAGCTTGAAATAATATACCATTCCACACTTTGTACATGAAGCGCCTTTCTAAATACTACTGCAAATTCACCAAATTTATAAATGCGTTCAAGTATTTTGAGATCATTTTGTGCAGCTCCCAACAAGGAGCTGAACCTTTCTTTGCAGTTACAATTGCAGGTTCCTAGCTTCTCCTTGGAGGGGGATCTGCGTATGTTGTGGTTCAGTGTCTGTTAGCGGTATTAGAGATATATATCATGTTGGATTAACCAAGACCATGAAGATCTTATCAACTGCTGATAATCAAAGACAGATGTGATGATGATAAGAACAGATTTGATCTACTACAGGCTGCAAATATGTTCCTTTTACAGTATGCCGCACCCTCAAAACAAGCATCATTAACTCATGTTTTTGGGTACAAAGTTGGTATCGCTATAGTTGGAAGACCCATGAATTTGAGCAGACAAAAATATAGCTTTTACAATAAAACATTAGCCTGGTGTTGTGGGGCACTCATCTATTCTATGCTTTTATGCTTGATTCAGAGTCATAGGTGTTCGTGCTGTTGGTACTCACCTGCCAGCTTGCTTTGCATCAGATTTTTACTGGATCAGATGACTACCTTATCTGTAGGCCTCCTGGTTGGAGGTCTTTAAAGGGGATAAAGGGCAGTCTTTATCCTCAGACCTATTGACACCACACTGCCCAGCACCAACATTTGAGAAGAGTTTACTTGGATCGGTCGGTCCCCATTTGGTGATCTTTGTGGGCACCAATGACACAGGCATTATCAATATTGCCTTTATTTACTTCATCCTTTCTGCCGGGATTCATAATCATTTTTTACTCCCCATGGGCCAATGCGGTGGTGCACATCTGAGGGATGCTTGCTGTATTGCTAGACACAGCAGCACATTGCCATTGTACCTTGGTCTTACCTTTCCCTGAAAAAGGAATTTCTCTATATTCCGAAGCACGTTGGGAAGCTTTCTGTGAACATCACTTCTGGCTTGGTCATATACTACACAAGACCAATCTAGGATTCCAGATGTATGAGCAACAGGGTATCTGTTTACTGAATGTACTGTTGTCTATAATAGTTTTCAACCCTTTGTGATGGGACTCACGATTTTACTATTTGCATTAAAGTTTTGTTGATTTTACTATACTCTATTTTTACTATTATTTCAAAATCTGTCCTTAAAGAGGAAGTAAACCCTGATGGGTTTTACTTCCTCTTCGTTACTCTTTGTTACCCTGCAATGTAAAAGCATAATAGGCTAGTATGCATCGCATACTAGCCTATTATGTGACACTTTCCTGCATTGGAAGCCCGCACTGTCCCCGCAGTAGGAAGTGTCCATCTTTGCCCCTCTTCCTTTCGGGGCCGTGGAGTCCAGCTCTGTGACTTGCCAGAGCCGTGTGATGCCACTCCCGTGCATGCGCACGGGAGTCGCGAATCGCAGCTTGATGTCAGTGAAGAAACGGCACAGAGGCTGTTTCTTCACTGCGCATGTGCCCGATGACCTCGGCACATGGAAGTACACTGCATATCTCCTAAACTGTGCAGGTTTAGGAGATATGCAGGGAACCTACAGGTAAGCCTTATTATAAGCTTACCTGTAGGTTAAAGTGGTTGTCATGAGTTGCCAACCACTTTAAGGCTAAGTTCGCCATTGTTCACCTTTTTTTTTTTCTACATTCTAGCTCCCCTATGTACCAATATAGCATTAATGTACTTCCTTTGAAAAACTAAAACAGCTTTCCATTAATTCTACACAGGCTTACCTCACTCACTTCATTGCTGTTTAAACACACTGCTCGATTACTTCTGCCTTACTTCCTGGACAGACACAGGAAGGAGTTGACCAGCTGAGGGTAGATGATGCAGGGGGTGTGTTAATGAGATCAGCTGGTCAACTCCTTCATGTGTCATGACCTAAAGTCTGTCCAGGGAGTAAGACAGAAGTAATCTAGCAGTGTTTTTCAAGAGCTATGAAGAGACTGAGGTGAGCCTGTGTATAATTAATGGAAAGCTGTTTTATTTTTGCAAAAGAAGTACATTAATGCTATATTGGTACATAGAGGAGCTGGAATTTAGAAAAAAAAAGTGAACTTAGCCTTTAAAAGTCCCGACAGTGCTATTTTCTCCATGCCTGGTTGGAGGATGTAATATGAATCCAAACCATTAAACTAAGGTAGGTTCAGAAGTCATTAGTGTTAGCACTCTGTCCATATACATATAGGCTGGATTCACAATAGTACACATTGGTTCGCTGCGGTACATTTAATTCTTAATGACACTCTAACATACCTTACCAACACATCTGCATTCTGGTACACTACAACTCATGTTATGATTATGATGTGCTGCGTTACAAAAATATAGCGCATGCACTTTTTTGGGGCTGAATTGGATGCCTTAACACAATGCCCATGAACATGTGTCAATGTGCAAGCATTAACACCCTGAACCAGTGTAAACTTTGCCTCTTTCCCAGTTAGGGAGATTCAGTTTCTCCATTTGTCCATATGACCATTGTCACCTGGACTGAAAGTGATGTGCAAACCAAAATGTTAGACCCCTATCACACTGGAGTGGTTTTCAGGCACTTTAGCACTAGCTAGAAATAGCCTCTGCTAAGCGCTTGAAAACCGCCTTCCATTCATTCCAGTGTGCCTTTTCACACTGGGGCGGTGCGCTTGCGGGACAGGTCAAACAAGCCCTGCAAGCAGCATCTTCGGGGCATTTTGGGAGCGCTGTATACAATGTTCCCAAAACACCTCTGCCCATAGGAATGAATGGGTAGTGTTTTTAAAGTGCTTTGAAAGCGCCGAAAAACAGGAGGTTTTAATCCCTTTTAGGGGTAAAAGAGCCTCTCTAGCGGCCAAAAAGCGGCGCAAAAGCATCACTTAAACAGCAGTAAAGTGCGGCTAGAGCTAGCGGTGCTTTTACCGCAAACGTGTCCGTGGCCCCAGTGTGAAAGGGGTCTATTATGTTGTCACCAAAACAATAGAAGGGAAAACTTCTAATAGGAACACTTGTTCTGGTGACAGTTGTCAGCAGAGGCCATTTTCCACATTTTGGAGTCATTTCCTCTCACATCCTGAGAAGTAAAGGGAACTCTGCCCAACGGGACACAGAGGGCAAAGAAAAACTGCCACGGGTTTTAAACATTCCCTACTCCATTTAATTTTTTTTAAAAATGATTGGTTTTAGGTATATTTTAAAACAAAGAGACTTTTTTTTCTGTCATTGGTTCGTCTTGTTGGTTTCTTATCCTCTTGAAGTTGTACAGCCAGTCATTTGCTAGCAAACCTCATGAATTCTAACTGGACATTTAAACAAAAGGACACCCGTGGACCAGTGGATTTTCTGTACCTAAATTAGATTCGACTTGACATCATTACTGAAGCAAGAGCACAAGTTCAATGGCAAACTACCATTTAAAATGCAGAGAACTTTTAGATGCAGCGTATTACAAAAAATTCCACTTCATGTATATATTTCTCCTTCAGTTGATTGCATATCCCCATCCAACATTTTGACAGTGTCCGAGAATTGGAATTGACTAGAAATGGCTGAGCATGTCCAAATTATTGCTATTTCTTTCTGTTACACGTGCATGTTCTGAGTAGGCTAATCAGCCAACATTTGTATCGGCTGCCAAGGAGTCCTAAGGGATAGTGGAAAAGTAATTCTCAAACCTAATCCTCTCTGGAGTCAAATGACACATAAATAAATCTCTTTCTGCCTTCCACATTGTTTTAACTCTTCTGCTGGTGCTTCCTTTGTCTTCAGTATTTAATCTTTCCCTCTTTTACCACTTATCACATTTTCTTGTCTTTCACTGGCACTAATGGAGGCACTGCCTGATATTCATCAAAGTGCACACACACTGTGTAACCATTGACCTCGCTTTGTTGAGCTGTGTCTGATGGGAATTGTCTGCTAAAACAGCGAGGTTTCTGAACACTACTTTGTCAGCAGGGAACTTTGAGTTCATGCAGGTTTATTCAGTAGGCAAAGCGGTGAGAGCTATGTAGTTATCCATACAAACCAGTTAGTAGTCTTCTCTAAACTGAGCTGACTGCAGTATTTGATTGATGATGGTGGGGTAGTGTCTGTGTCTGTTTTTGTACTGCCTGACAGAATGGTTTCTACTCATATTCCATGTTTACAGGCACTAACACCTTTGAGTACCAGAGTAAAATAGACATCAGCGGTAACCAGACATGCTGCAAGAAGACGTGTTAAGCCAAAAAGTAATGGCTTACTCCAAGGGTATCATATTGAAGCTGTCACATTGTCAACATTTTAAGACCCCTTCTCTGGCTCATTAGCCATTGTCAGGTGTGTTTATTTTTAAGAAAGAATTTACAATGACAGAGTAGAACACTATTATGACATCAGATGCTTAAATGAAACCTGATGCATTAGTAAATAGGTCGCAGAGGGTCGTCGGGTTATTTCACATAACTTGTAGAGACGCTAGAGAGGTCAGAAATCCAGAGGCACTCCTCTTTTTTTTTTTGTGTTCACCAGCTCTAGCTGTCCCACTTCTGTTCCCCATGCTTCTCTGTAGGTCTACTGTGATGCAAGGCCTCACTGCCCAACAGTAGAACAGTGGCGGCTGGCTAATGTTATGATATAAATCCCAACTCTGGGTAAATATTATTCCCCTTCATTCCTTCTAGCCACCCAAAAAAGTAACAAATACATCTAAATTGGGCACAGTGACAAAGTGGTTAACACTTCTGCCTGGTAGCACTAGGGTTGTTGGTTTAAATCCCAACCAGGGCACTACCTGCCTGGAGTTTGCATGTTCTCCCTGTGCCTGCATGGGTTTCCTCCGGGTACCCTGGTTTTCTTCCACACTCCAAAGACATGCTGTTGGGTTAATTAGCTCTGTCTAAATTGGACCTAGTATGTATATGTAGGAATATGACGTTAGATTGTAAGCTCCTTCAGGGCAGGGACTGGTGTGAATGTACAATATATATATGTAAAGCACAGAGTAAAATTGTGGGCACTATATAAATACCCTTCATAAATCTAAAGCCCTTTTTCTTTTTTAACTTACCCGAGTCCGTTGTTACATGACTCTAAGCATTACCTCTTCCGGGAGTAAAGACCAGGAATCCACTGCAGTTCAGGCATGCCATTGACCATTGTTGTTGCTGACCCTCATCGTGACATCATCACACTGCCTCTGGAGTCTTCCGTTCATGGGAAGACCCTCCTGATAGATAGCAGTGGGAAGTGTCCACATCACCAAACTGCAACATCGTCACATGGCAAATGACCCTCCCACTCTTTAGTCCAGAAGAGAAGAGATTTGGGACTTGGTACATCATGCAACAACAATTTCAGACAAGTATTTATAGTACTTTTTTTCTGGGTGATTAGCTAGAACTAGAGCTAAAGTTTAGTGCAGGTGGGCTTTTAGCTGGAGATCAGTTTTGGTCAACTAAAGTCATGCATAATAGGACACCCCGGGTTCAGTGTTGCCAACCTCCCGCAGCGTTTTTTACTGACAAAACATGGAAAATTTAGTGGCGGAGCACAATTTTTTACTGGCAACCTGAAAAATAACATAACTTAAAAACTAAGACAATTGATATTTAAACACAACATGGAAACACTGACAATACCCATATCAAGTAGTTTGCCCGGTTTACACTTAAAAAGTCAGCACAGCATGACAAATTATCAGACCCTGATATTTATAGACAGTTGTAAAAATCACTGATTTTTACAAACCGTCAGTAAATTTACTGACGGTTGGCAACACTGCCCGGGTTTCACAGCCTCTAGTGCATTGAGAGGTTTGTGAAACTACATGTGGTCATTTCTCAAAGCCAGATTTCCATTTATACTCTTGGTTTACTATTTTTAAGATGACAGTAGGTTTACTAGAATTGAGAATGCAGCAGCCTACAATAGTTGCTCAATTTTAACTGAGCATGAAGTAACTTGTTTCAGAAAAATCACCTTTAAACATAGTATACAAATGACAGCTTAGTTTTGACATACAGGATTTTCAGCATGAGACAGGGCGACAACAGAGTTAAAGTATAAAGGTCTGCCACAGACTTTTATACCCAGACTAGGTCATGTCCTGAGGGGAGCAATCAAGCAAGATAAAACTGCCTTCCCGTTCTAATTCCATTAAATTGGAGTAAGACAAATGCCACTGGCATTGTTAAGATAGATTGTCCTGTATGCCCTGGTGACAGCAAGTGGCATGGGAAGAAATAGAACTGAACAAATATAGAACAAAGGGGCATAAGTCGGGGCTCTTCAAATACAAGGAAACAGATTAGCATTGTTTCATATGTTCATGATTGATTCGATATATTCTTGATTGGACCTCCATGTCTGCACGGAATAATAAATTGACCTACTCTTAATGAGAGTTTGACAGTTGTCTCCTTTTGTCCTTCCAAATAAAAGATGCTTTGGATAGTTTGAATTTGGATTGCTGCCCTGATTCCGTTTAGTAGATTAGCTCATGTTGTCTGTTATTGGCTTTGCTATTTGTGCTGAAATTCTTCAGAGCTAAATTTAAAAACAAGAAAAAATTATCGATTTATTAAAAAATATGGGCACGCCCCAAATCTCTTAAGATAAAGCCCCTAAAATGACCATCTTCACACATCATATTTACAGCCTTGTCTTCTCAGGACTCTTTCACAAACTAGCAGTTTGTTTTCTATGAGACTTCTTAAAGTGGAGTTCCACCCAAAAGTGGAACTTCTGCTGGTTGGATTCCTCCCCCCTCAGGTGTCACATTTGGCACCTTTTGGGGGGTAGGGGGAAAGGACACCTGTCTTTTCTACACATCCGGGAGCTCGGTCCAGCAGCCACTGACGTCAGCCGCCTGGCCAATAGCAGATCACAGCGGAGCCTCGTGGATGCGCAGTAAGGTACCCGACGTGAAGCTGTAGTGCTAAACTGCTGAGTTCCCTTACCGGCAATGGATGCGGCTGAACCAACCCCCGATCCGAAGATTGCTGACGGGTGCCGACATCGCTTGACTCCAGGATAGGTAAGTGTCCTATTATTAAAAGTCAGCAGCTACAGTATGGGTAGCTGCTTACTTTTATTTTTTTTTTTGTTTCAGGCAGACCTCCGCTTTAAGCTGGCCATAGATGGTTTGAATCTCGGTCGGTTCAGCAGGGATTTCCTCATCAACACTGACTGTGTTGATGGGGGAATAGAGCGATTTTCTTTCCTGCAACCCGTGTTTGCAGGAAAGAAAATTGCACCTTCTATGGCCGGCTTTAGGATGTTTTCCAGATTAAAGCTGTCACACATGGCTCAATTTTTTTTTCTTGTTCAGCCCATGGGTTGAATAAGAGAAAACCAGTTGACTATTTATATTCAGGCAAGCAAGGCATCCGCAGCTGCCTGAATACAATGACACTGCTGGACTGTGCCTGAATATGATAGGGTGAACACAAGTAACATAGGAATGTCTTCAAAAGTCCAGACAAGTATAGCTACAAACCACATTCAATGTCCTACTTTTATTACAAAGATCAATAAATAAATATGGAATATCATCTCCAGACATTGGCTTATACTCTCCATGGACCCTATCCTCAAAAAAGACCTACCGGCAAGACCTAGGATTACATTCCATAGAACCTCACTAATGAAGAACTCATAGGCGCCGAGCATATTAAACCAATCTGAAGACCAACAAACCCCTCTACTGACACCCTCCATTGTCAGTTATTTTAAGTGTGGGGACCACCAGATGTCTGAGATGCCAGGCAAACCACTAGTATCTCCTCTGATAGGATGAAGTCACTGATGTTTTTTTACCCATCTCAGTTGATTTTTAAATTTACTTTTGTTGAGTTGGGTGGTGCTTGAAGGGCCACTGGCAGCTCAAATGTTGGCCAATTCAGCAGGATTGAGCCAAAATTTGAGTAAAACTTTATTCATAACTGTACTTGTAAACTTTTGTAAAGATCTTGTGCATCAAATTTTCCACAATACAACTTTGGTAAGCTGGGTTAATATTATGTTAGTATAGTATATAGAGCTGTTTGTTTTTTCATTATATTTTTATGTAACTTACCTTTATACTTTTTTTTTCTTTCAATTGCTAAGCTCATCCAGTCACTGATAATGACATGTTTTAGCTTTATACTGGGAAGAATGAGTATAGAGTACATTCAACTTGAGTCTACTGTAGTCAGCCAATAAGGTAATAGCCAGGAGTTTTTCAGAGCAACACACCAATGGTTTTACAGTCTAGAATAATGTATTTCATTCTAGATATCCATTGCAAAACTGCTAACTCAGATTTGAGGTCTGTACAGTCCCTGTTCATCAAGGCATGAGAAGCGGTTTGTGAGCAATAAATGTCTGACTCTGTGGGGCTTAGAAATGCTCCTCTATAAAGCAGGCTTCTGCAGCCAGTTGCGAAGATCCTAACCTTTTGGTTGTGTTTACCCTAGATATTTGTGATTAAAGTAGAACTATAGGTTAAACTTTTTTCTCATTTTGGATAGAGCAAGGAAGAGTTATAACCTCTGTCTGATTTTTTTTTCGCCATCTGTGTCCCATTGCAGAGATTTACATTTACTTCCTGTCTCATAGACAAACAGGAAGTGAAAGGAAATCCCTGTAAATTAAGAAAATTCCTTGGAGACCCCCAGGTCACCAGAACTAGTGTCCCTGTTGGAGGGATTCCCCTCTATTACTTTTCTGGGGACAACACAAAATGTGGGTATTTTGTTTTACTTTAACTTTCAATGATAATGTTAAACAGGACAATTAGAGAGAGTGAATTTCCCGGGGGCACAGACACCAATACAAAAACCTTCTCCACTCTATCCAAAACTAAAAAAACACCTTTGCCTTTAGTTATATTTTAAGTAAATTGTTCTGAATTAGAAAATTATTGATTCCTCTAATTTCCTGGACTCTACACAAGGTGTTTTTCAAAGAGCAGTCATGTTCAAGAGTGGCCTAACGAGGGTTACCATGCTCTATACAACAATCTCCAATTTACACTGTGTAATTGAACCAATAGTGGATTCAGTGCCTCCCATCAATACATTTTCATACAAATGTTTATTTGAGGGTTTAAACATAGTTACAAGGTGGTAAGCATTTGATACATACAAAGTAGGCGGGGTACAACCCCCAATTATACAGAGTACCTCATCAATGTCAACCCATCAACACATTTTGAATAGTGTGAGAGTGGTAGTAAAAACGTATCCTTTCTAAGAGTTTGCACTGAAAGTTATTTTTAGGCTGGGTTCACTCCATTGCGAATTGGATGCCGATTCATTGCATCCAATTCGCAGTAGCAGGAGATTTTGACCAGCTCTCTATGGAGCCGGTTCACATATCTCCGCAGCAGGTCTAGTGCCTTTTGCACAAAAACGCTGTGCGACTTTTGGTCAGTTTCAGGTCGAATTCAGTCCAAAATTCGGGCTGAAATGGTGAACCAGGGCGCACCGGACCCCTGCTGTGAGCCACATGCGTTTCATATGTGAACCCAGCCTTAGGGCTTGTACCGACTGCCTATTATTCATGGCAGAGGGGTTTGACATCCCTATACATGTCTTTTAGATTGCAAAACCCCCTTGAAGGTCATCAGAAGAAGGCCAACTGCAGGTGCACTGTAGCTGTGATTGAATTCTTTATGATCTCAGAAGCATCTCAAACTGATGCTATCGACACAGGCCCAAATTTTGGACAGGCACAAAAGGAAAATGATCTCTCCTAAAAAGGCACATGTACATTTGCTCATTGTAAGAGAAATATAAGAGATGTTATTTTTCATTGTAAATATACTTTCTTCTTCAGTTAAATTGCACCAGAATGTCATGTTCGGTTGTAACTTCTATGACTAATCTTTTGCGATCACTCCTCTAGCTCTACACAGTAATATACTGTAAGTAGAAATTACAGCATATCTTGGAACTCCAAACTTGGTAAATCCTTTACTCTTGGAAAAAGTTGTCACATTTTGTAAGTAGTTTCTCAGACTTTTTCCACCCATTCCTAAGAATAGCTAAGTACATATTTTTATTTTTTTCCCACTATTTTTAAAGTCCGTCTCCCTTTTTTTAGCATTGATGGTTCTTTAAATAGTATATACTTGGATTGATTTTAGCTAAAGTGACAGACCATGCTATACTGATTATGGTAAGGAAAATGCATTTGTTATGCCACAAGGTATGTGTCACAAAGTGTTGCTTGCACTGCAGCTTTGAATCTGGCTGGTGCCCGTGAGGAAGAAAGTCCAGCTTTATTACTGGCACCTTGATAAATGACACCCATGATGATTAGACACCTTCTTTACTTATGAGGTTGGTTTTTGAAAAATGGAAGGAAGAGTGGGTATAGTGCCACACGCAACCAGTAAGATTCAGTTTATTTTTCTAGGTAAAACTTTAAAATGGTAAAATGTCCTCTGCTTGTTACTGGCAGTGCAGATACTTAGATACTTTAGAGTAATTCCACCTAAAACAAACACTGTGAAAAATTCAAGAGTGGTTCTTGGCACTGATTACCTGCTATAAATGCCTTATTTTAAATAAACTTTCCAGCAAGCAGCAAATATGAGTGTAGAGTCTTGTTTTTTTCCAACCAAACTACTGTTATTTGAGTCACGAGGAGTTTAATCTAATGCTGGGCTTTACCAGTCTTCTGAAAGTAAAATCTCTATCCACCCATCTTTGGCATGTCTGTGAGAAACCAAGATTTTTATCGGATAACATAAGTGAGCCCTATGTGTATTCCTAAAGGGAATCCAGGACACAGAAAAGCTGCATCACTATTCATCTGATGGATCTTCCATAAGGTTCCAAAAGAGAGACTGCAGTGATGATATCCGCATGAGGGGACTAGTCGGCACAGGCTCATGTGCAGTACTGGATTAGCAGTCCCCCCATCTGAAAAGGCTGCTGACGAAGGACATCTAAAACTGCTTCAAAAAATATTTAGAAAATAAAACCCATACATTGGCGGGAGGGAGTTTAAATTTTGCTCAGTGACAGGCTTTAAGGCTATCCTAAAAGTACTAACTTAGCGGAAAACCTAAGGTCACCTTGTCATAGGTGTTGGAAGGAGGTCTCTCTATCAGGTTTTCCTGGCAAAAGTCATGATTCCTTAGTGGATTGAAACATGTTTCACATGACCAAGAAAACTTCTAACAGAGCTCATTGTTTTCTGTAATGCAGACCTCAATATACTTATTTTTCACCGAATCTTTCCTCCACAACCACACATTGCCGCCATACATCACCAGCTGGATTACTTTATCGTTTATTAGATGAACAGTCAAGCTAGAGACGAAATGGGACATAATGAGTGGCCATTTCTCTATGTCATCCAGTCTTCACATTATATCGCTATACAGTTTTGGACTTCTAAAGGAGAATTTAATTTGGAAAAGCACATGTGGTTTAACTCCAATATGCATTTGTTTCATTAGATCATTTTGCAGCTTGACTTGATTAGCTGAGGCTGAATCGTGTTTTAATTTTGGGTATGATGAATGCCTGAGATCATGACAGTTTGCCGTCAATCTTCAGGGAAGAATCAAAGATCTTTTAGGGCTGGTTCACACCAGAATGCGGTTTGGTAAAGCACTGAAAATAAAACCTGTCAGTAGATCAAGAGTTCTAGGACATTCTGGATGTGCGTCTTCCAGGGGCTACCCCTATTTTCCTTGCATCTGTGCAGGAGCCAGGAAGGGCTCCATCCCCTTTCAACACTCCAAATCGCAGCAGTGGATGCACCGTTCATATATCCCCTTTCTGCCAAGCCTGAGCGGCACACACATCCTTTTCAAGTCACAGATCAAGAGTTATAGGCAGCTGAATTGATGTGCAAATCCTAAGTAAATATAAAACTAAGTCCCATATTGGTCAGTAAGGCAACCTATCACATTGAAGTACCTATAGGGAACTATACAGCAGAAGGGGACAAGCTCAGCCATTACAGTAACAGTTGAAATGTACAGATTAATCGAGCAGTCTATGTCTTTAGAGTCTAAATCAGTGTTTCTTAACCTTTTTTCAGTCAAGGCACCCATTAAACATTATAGAAAATCTTGAGGCACCCTTTAAAAATTGTGGACAGTCTCGAGGCACCCCATTCTAAAATTTTAAAACGATTCTAATAGTTTTACATAATGCAGCAACATCCACACCAGTAGGACACCCAACCTTAAGATGTATTCTTGCAAAGCAATTAAACTTTTGCAAACTGGTACTGACTAGTATTCCAATGTTTCTCTTCTCCCTCAGTTTTTCTCCATTACTCAGCTAATGTGACCCCAATGCTGATGGAGAGGGGCAGGAGAGGGGAATACAAGGATGCTATGCAGGCGACTGACATCCTCCATATCGACTGATGATGCAATTGGTTGATAGGATGCTGGCAGCTAGAAGGTTGTAATGCTACACAATGAAAACCGATGGCAGACTTCATCCACTCGGCGGCTTGTATACAAATTATGGGCAATATTTAGGCATTTTGCCAAGGCACCCCTGAAGAAACCTCAAGGCAAACCAGGGTGCCTGGGCACCCTGGTTTTAAAAGGCTGGTCTAGATCCACAGATTGTTTTGACATGCTGTTTTCTCTTGAGGTAACCTCTACTTGAACATTTTTTCATCATATGTTTAATTTTGAATTGCCCGTATTTGTAAGAGTTGCTCTTTAAGGCTGGGTTTCCCCGCATACAATTCCTGTGTGTCTTTGGCTTTGTTTCAGGTCCGAGTTCAGGTAAACATTCGGACCTAATTTGGACCTGAAACGGTGAATGGGGATGCATCTGACCCCCTGCTGTGAGCTGCGGACACAGATAGTGTGAACCCAGCCTAAAGGAAATCTATAATGACAGCATGCACTTTCTTTTTACAACATCAGCCTTGTAATAGCAATACAAACAAAACTTAAACTTCACAATCCAATATAAGTTAACTTGGAAAATCTGCTTTCATGGCATTGGTGAGAATCCCAAAACAATGCAAATATTACAGAGGTGCACAAAATAACAGAAACAGCATAACAAAAAGATAGCTAGATTACTCTACACTGATTCCTATAAGCAACTTAGACTATAATTAATTGACACACTAAAACTGGCCATACGCAGATCAGCTTTGTTCATTCAGCCAACAGGTTAAATGAACAAAAACTAACTGACTGACACCGGTCACTGATTCCCTCATCCACACATTCCTCCCTGCCATCTCATTGTATTCTAACAGTAGGACTTCCACGCCAATGCACCGATTTGGCTGCAAGTGCTGATTGAATGGACATTTTCCAGCAGGACCCAGTGGCGGCTGGTGAAATTTTAGGATGGGGGGCCAGACCCCACCCTTCCATTTGACCCCACCCTTCCATTTGACCCCTCCCATTTCTCATAAGCCACACCCCTTATAGTTTCCACCCATTGTGTTAGGAGTATACAGCCCAGCATCACCAGATAGGGTATGCACATCACCAGATAGGGGCATACAGAGTCACCAGATAGGGGTATACAGATCCACCAGATAGGGGTATACAAAGCCACCAGATAGGAGTATACAGAGTCCCAGATAGGAGTATACAGAGCAGTATACAGAGCCACAGATAGGGTATAAAGAGCCACCAGGGCAGTATACTGAGCCCCAGATAGGAGTATACAGAGCCCCAGATAGGTGTATACAGAGCCCCAGATAGGGTATACAGAGCCACCAGAGCAGTATACAGAGCCCCAGATAGGGTATACAGAGCCACCAGAGCAGTATACAGAGCCCCAGATAGGAGTATACAGAGCCCCAGATAGGGGCTTGCGGCACTGACAGACCCCCCCCGAAGTCGGGACAAAGTCCCGCACTTACCCCATCTAATAGCAGGCTGGCAGTGTTGCAGAATCCGGGGAGCATGCTGGCAGTGTGCAGAGCCCGGCTTGCGGAGAGCGTGCTGGAGTGTGTGGAGCCCAGCTTGCGGAGAACATGCTGGAGTTTGCAGAGCCCGGCTTGCGGAGAGCGTGCTGACAGTGTGCAGAGTCCGGTGAGTGGGGAGCGTGCTCTCCATGCTCCGGTGACATCCTCCTTCTCCTCCGAGATAGGCGTCCAATAGGATCACCTATCTTCTCCGCCAATCAGGAAAACGATAACATACCAGGGTTTCCTGATTGGCTGAGAGTGGTTCTTAGTTAGAAAGGCAAATGTTCATTGCCTAAGGGCTTGTGGCGGCACACTTTGCTCCACAAGCCACACTTAAATTAAGCCAATTAGAGCTTACGGCTCTAATGAGATGCTTCATGGACACCTCCCACCGCGGTAATTCATGCGGCCGGCACCACAAAGGGCCATGACAGAGAGGGTGGCTGGAGAGAGGGGGCAGCACCCGTGCGCCGGGATGGACGGGCCGCCACTGGTAGGACCGTTCATGAGACGATCAGTATATTGACCTCTTGTGAATAGGAATGGCCATAGATGCATCAAAATTCACTTGGTTCCTACTGAACTGGCCGGATTTTGATCCATGTATGGCCACCTTTAGCTTTTAGAACAGTCTGGTAGCATTGCGCCCCTACTTTATAGACACATACACATATAATGAACAACATTATTGAGTCCTTGATGTGTTTCCCCTTGCAGAAGCATTTGTCACATCATAAAATCCCATTGGTGCACAATGCAACATGTACCAACTAGGCTTGTATAACACCTCAGATGATGAATGTTAACCTTAGGCATTTCAAACTTTCCCTAAAAGATGATATGCGTGTTACCTAAAGTCTTTGGGCCAAAATGATGCACCCACAAAAAGATATCAAGGCTGCCTTGTATCAGGGCAATCATGCTCCTTTAGCAAAGCCTCTAACTGCAACAGAGTTCTGCAAGGTGTGGAGCTATATCAGATGAATACCACCACCTTGAGACAATGAATAGTTAAACCCTGGAGCAAACAGACCTTGCAGTCTTGCTGTAGGTCGCTTCAACAGCCAGGGAGGTAGTAAAATTGGCCAGGAGTGCCTGGTTAAAAAGGGCCCATGAAGAACACCATATAATGCTAATTATGGACTCTAATTGAGGTGTAGCATGTGCATCAATGAGACATCTAAGGGTCCTTTCACACACACGGACCGTTCATCAGTTCATCAGTTTATCAGTTCATCAGTTCATCCGTTTTTCATCCGTTTTTTCATCCGTTTTTCATCAGTGGTCATCAGTTTTTCATCAGTTTTTTCATCCGTTTTTCATCAGTGGTCATCAGTTTTTCATCAGTTTTTTTTACATTCACTACCAATGCAAAAACGGATGAAAAACTGACCGTTCGTCAGTTTACATCCGTTTTTCGTCCGATCCGTTTTTTTGATGGATGAAAAATAGGACTTTCATCCGTTCAAAAAAACGGATGCTGACGGAAGCGGATGAAAACTGATGAAAATAGCTGATCATCAGTTGTCATCAGTTTCTCCATAGAGTTGCATTGATGTCCGTTTTTCATCCGTCAACGGATGGATGAAAAACGGACAAACGGTCCGTATGTGTGAAAGGGGCCTAAATCAGGGTGATGTTTATTAATTGGAAGGAGGCTGTATTCCTTCCAAAGTACTACTCCGCTTTCCTGCAGAGGATAACAGCCTAATTGTATACAACTCAATTTTAAGTAAATTGAGCAGGATTTCTGACTTTAGCACAATTGGGAAGTTTCCTGAATGTATTTAGTAGTTTTTTGGGTTATGTTTCTTTTTCCGTTTCTTTTAACGTCTAGTCTGCAACCACAGAGAGGTAAAGAGTAGCTCATCAGAATGCGATTCTGACTGCATAATGCTATGTTAAGCACAGTATGTGTGCCACAAGGACGCCATGGTAAAACATAGCAGTACTGGCACATTACTTGAGTCTTAAATCAGTTTTGTTCTTTGCTCTGCTGGGCCTCAAGCCCGTATGGAACTTTTCATATTTTTTTTTTTTTTTTACTCTTCTAAAAGTAGACTGTTTATGTAATCCTAAAATCAAGCTTTCTGTCAGAGCCATATATAAACACAGTGTAATGAGAGAGAGGCTTGAGCGAGCTCCCATCAGGAAAGTCAAGAACAGGGACTGTAAAATGTTATACAGGGCTACCTTGCAAAGTTCTTGTGTAGTTTCTAAGCTGTTGTATATTAAAATGATACTCACTGGACAATGAAAACAGTAAATCTGGTAATACACTGAACAAGAGCAGAATAAGCAGGTCTTTGCTTAAAATAAATGACATGGGCGATATATCCCGCAGGTAAAGTTTATTTTTTTCTCAGCTGTTTCAATAAGTTGGAGATAAATTCCATGTGTGCTTTCGACTCTGTATGTTTGTGTAGATGTTAAAATATATATCAAAGCAAAAAACATATGCAGTACATATCTGTAATGAGTCAGATTTCCCACATTTTATCCTTTTAAAGAACCTGCAAGTACAGAAAAATACGTGTTGATCTAGAAATGGCTACTACATACTGCTTTGGACTGACAACACATAGTGAGAAATTTATCAAAACTGGAGCAGACAGAATCTGGAGTAGTTGCACATGGCAACCAATCAGTTTCTATCTTCAGTTTGTTCAGTTAAGCGTTGAAAATGAAAGATAGAAACTGATTAGTTACCATGCACAGCTGCTCCAGATTGTGTCTGCTCCAGTTTTCTAAATCCCCCTTAGATCATTTTTGTGGACAGTGTTTTCAGTATTAGCGTTTACATACACTTTAATCATGTGTAACCCCCATTAAATTCAGTATGATCCAAATTCATGTAGAAGCATAGTTATATACATTTTATAAAGTTACGGAAGTGTATAATATTATTATTTTTTTCTAGAAGGCAGATACAGTATTTAAACAGAAGTGTTAGGCAGGCCATACACAGAGCGAATTTCTTTCCTGCAACCAGGGGTTTGATTCTCCCATCAATACAGTGTCGTTGGAATCTCCTACCGTCAAGCCATTGCATTGTCCCGTCAGGGGAAACCAACCCTGCCAGGAGAAGTCAGGGATCATTGCTAGTGGCTATAATCATATGTAACATCCGGCAGGCTGGTTGTACCCAAGTTGATCGATCGATCAATCAACTTGGTACACTTAGCCTGCCTATACATGGTTCAAGATTTGAACTGTCTATGGCCGGCTTTACTGGTCCTTCCCGAAATCACCATGGATATGAAAAGCTTTACAAAATTAGGCCACTTACTCATTTTTCTCCCACAAATGTTCTCAGATGCATACGCCTGACAAACATATTTGCATTGATAAGTCTCTTATCCATTTTACTGGCAGGCTGGGCCTGGGCATCAAAAAGTATATCCCAAGAAAAATGCAAGATACTGGGTGAATTTATACAAACTTTGTGAGAATGCCACAGGGTACACATATGGCTTTTGCATTTATGAAAGGAAAGACAGCCACCTGGATGCCCAACTTACATGGGGACCAGTAGAAAAAATGTTTGGGACCTTGTAGCACCCCAATTCCATCAGGGATACTTTCTCTACATGGACAATTTTTATACCAGTGTTTCACTATTTCGCCATCTTTAGCTGCCGCAAATTCTAGCTTGTGGCACAGTGCAAGCCGATCAGGAGGGCTTTCCACAAAGACTGCTGACCACAAAGCTAAAATGGGGGAGGCAGTGAGTTTGTATAATGAAGAAATTTTGTCCTGAAAATGGAGGGATAAATGAGATGTGTGTGTCCTTTCCTCCATCCATATCAGTGGAAATCCAGGGAAAGCACAGTCCGGTCCAAAAACATGATTGCATACGTAACTACAATCAGTTTATGGGAGGTGTAGATTATAGCAACAAATGATAATGCACCTACCTAAAGTGTCAGTATAACCATTCCCATTGGCCAGTTACAATTCTTATGCCATCTATCATAAGTCCACAGAAGACCTGGCTCCTTACCAAAATATCAAGAGGATATTGTAACAGCCCTTGTCCACCAGGACAGCCCTCCACCTGAAAACATTTGTTCTGGTGCAGTGAGCAAGCTGCAAGAGAGACATTTCCCAGATATTATCCCTCCTGCAGAAACAGGCCCAAAAAATGTTGTGTATGCACCAGAGATGAAGTATGGCATGACACCTGTTATCATTGTCCTCAATGTTCCTCCCAACCTGGCCTCTACATAAGAGAATGCTTCTCTCATTACCATACCTCACTATGATATTACTGAAGGTATGATGGAGATATTTCTGACTACCTGCCATTTTCCTGTATCTGATGTTCTGTGTGACAATCGATTTGCTTGTTTTCTCAACCACATTTCTTCCGGCTGTTTGGACCGACCATTTGTCTGCATACTGACCATGCCTCTGCTTGCTGCCTGAACTAACTCTGGCCTGCTAATTTACCATGCCTCTGCCTGCTGAACTGATCTTTTGCCTGCTGTCACAATACGGGGCCATGTCACTGTAGTAGTGGGATTGAAGACAAAAATGGAATCAAACAAACGGAAGGTATGCAGCGTTCTAACTATCTGCTGCCTGAACTGAACCTCGCCTGTTAATAAACCATGTTTCTGCCTACTGGGCTGTACTGATCATGTCTCTGCCTGCTGCCTGGACCAACCCTTAGACTGTTGCTCACCACATCTCTGCCTGCTGTCTGGATTAATCCTTTGACTGTTGCTGACCACATCTCTGCTGCCTGCTGTACTGACCCTGTACTGACCCTCATCCATTCCTACCTTCTGACTGATTTTTGAAATACACAGGTTGCAATGTCGAGTACATAATTAGTCCAAACATTGAAAAGGTCTTATACACATGGTATCTACATAGAAATATATTATTAATTGGCAACTTTGTGTTAAAAATGCATTTTCATTTTCTTTCCATATTTTCCAAACACTTGTGGCAAAAAAATACATTTTTAAAATACTCATTATGCCTCTTAGAAAATTCTTTGGAGTGTTTTCAAAATGTGGTCATTTTGTTGGTGTTTCCACTGTCCTGGTGCTTCAGGGACTCCAAAATGTTAAAGATGTGTAGTTTATGCCCCTAGAAAGTCTCAAGGTGCTGTTTGGATTTTGGGCCTCTCTAGGTGACTAGGCTTAGGATACTTGGGAGGAGTAGCAGAATGTATTTTGGGATTAAATTCTAAGTATGCTGTGTGTTAAAAATATCCTAACAATTAACATCTTTGTGTAAATAAAAAATACATTTTCATTTTCTTTCCACAATTTTAAAAATGCAATTTTTCACCACAAGTTTTTGAAAAGACTCATTATGCATCTTAGAAAATACGTTGGGTGTTTCCAAAATGTGGTCATTTTGTGGGGGTTTCCCCTGTCCTGGTGCTCCAGGGCCTCCAAAATTTTTATAGATAATCAGGAATGTGTCATTTATGCCCCTAGAACACCTGAAAGTGCTCCTTGGATTTAGGCCCCTCTATTTGGCTAGGATGTAAAAAAGTCACCATGTTCGGGAGGAGTAGTAGAATTTGTTTTAGGGTGTATTTGGAAATATGCCTATACTGTGTGGGAGAAAAACTTGTTAAAATGACAATTTTGTAATAAAAAATGTTTTACTTTCATAATTTTTCAAAGAATTGCGGGGTAAAAAATTACAATTTGAAAAAAATTGCCATGGCTCTTAATAAATACCATAGAGTGTCTACTTCCAAAAAGGGGGTAATTTTGGGTTTATTTGTACTGTCCTGGCATTTTAGGGCCTCAAAAAAATGAGATAGGCAGTTAATACATCAGGACTGATCAATTCTCAAATACTGTACATATACCATAGTTTGTAGACTCTAACTTTCATACAGACTAAATAATATACATATATTTTTTTTTCACCAATGAAATGTAGCAGGATACATTTTGGCCCAAATTTATGAATAAATATGAATTATTTGCAACGTTTTATAACAGAAACTAAGAACAACTGTTTTCTTCCAAATGTTTGGTCTTTTTTCCTTTATGTAGCAAAAAATAAAAATAAAAACAGTGGTGATTGCATACCACCAAAAGAAAGCACTATCTATCTAAAAAAAATAACAATTTTATTTGGGTACAATGTTTCATGAGTAATTTGTCATTGAAAGTGTGACGGCACTAAAATCTGAAGAATGACCTTGGCAGGAAGGGGGCAAGAATGTCCAGCCTTGAAGTAGTCAGAGCAAACCTGATGTAATCTTAATTTTATTTAAAGCCTCATGCACATAGGACCTTTTTGGGCGTTTTTACAGCTGCTGTTTTTGGGTTCAGACATTTTTTTCTACAGTCAATAAACTTCCCATCATGTTATCCTATGTGTCCATGCACACATAGGCTTTTATCAACTGTTTTGGGGAAGGGCGTTTTTGGACTGTAAAAAAAACTCCAAACTAGTGGGTTCTGAGAGGCGTTTTTCAGCTGTAAAACAGCTCTAACGCTGAAAAAAAGCTGAAAACAGCTTAAAAACGCTGACAAACGCGGCTAATTGGCGTTTATCAGCATTTTTGAGCCATAAGCTTTTATGGGAGTATAGTTTTGGTAAAAACCGCAACAGCTAAAAAATTCTCTACAGCTACTGCTTTCCACCACTGACATAACTGGCTTTTTTATAACGTCCAGTGTGCATGATACCAAACTCTTCAAGGGGTCACATATCTGTCGAGGGCCACATCCACCCAATTGCAAAATCTACTAAATAACTTTTAGGCCTCATACACACGGACGTTTTTTGACGCCGGCGTTTTCTGACGTTTTTTGCAGTTCTCCATGTTAGTCAATGGCCCCATAAAAACGCTGACGTTTTTGAGCTGTAGATGGCGTCGGCGTTAGTGAGCTGAAACTAGAATCCACGGCCAGCGCGTTCTGAGGCTGTAACGTTTTGGCATTTTTTGACGCCGATGCCGCAAAACGCCAACTAATATTGTACCGGTGTTAACCGGCGTATTTTGACGCCGACGTTTTTAGGTTGAAAAATAGCAGAGGGATGATTTTTTTTAAAAAACGCCTATTGACGCCGACGCTCACTAACGCCGATGCATGACGCCGAAAAAATGCCGATTTTTTTTTTCCTTGACGTCGGGCCCGACATTTTGTTTATTTTTTAAGAAACGTCCGTGTGTATGAGGCCTTATAGCTAAATAAAAATAATTGAAGTGCAGTATTTACCAGTATTGATTGTTCACCAGTAAGATTTCCAGAAAACATTTTTTTGAAATATCCAACTGCTCAGTTATGAAAATGAAGGCTTATGAGCTATAAAGCTGTTAAAGGCCCACAAAAATTTGTAATGGGGCAACAGGAGGCTCAGAAATCACCAATGTGATGTGTGCTTGAAAGGATCCATCAATTCCAGAAATCTATTTTACAAATTCTAATTACAGTTTGTAGGAATTTGCTCTGATCAGCTCTTCCCATCTTTCACGCGTTGCTGTTGGTAATGGATGGTTCCCATTTTTGGTTATGTGATAAGATGAGGCATTGAGATCTTGAGGAATGTAGAATTCAGCTTTACTTGCATAGCAGAACAGCATTACAGGAGAGAACAAATAAATAAACACTAAAAAATAAATAAACAAAAAAATAAATAAAATAAATAAATAAATAAAATAAATAAACAAAAAAAAAAAATTAAAAACTAAATAAACACTTCCTTCCTGTGCAAACTATACAAGCATATATAAACACACAGATGTTAGTATAGCATTACAGCACTGTCTATAATTGTGAGTACATAGTACATGCTGTTGCACTTCCAACACCCATAGGTATATGGGTTACAGCAAAACCTTTCAGGCTTTTTACAGAATTTACATAATTGAGTACCATAGGTCTTAGGGCTCCTGTTAAACACTATAACTTATATGTGGGCACCTGATGGTTTAGCACCTCTGGAGACATCCAGCATGTTACAGGTCTTCTGGCAAAACTTTAGCCCATCGTCCATCATGTTGACAACATGGTACTAACATTTGAATTGGTGGGGGAGGGGTTACCAAGAGCATGAAGAAGATTGAAGAGAAATAAGAGAGTCTGCTGGGCATATTAGTGAGCAAATAAAGTTTGACATTCAGCCAAGGGTTGCTTAGAGGTAACCTTCATCTTCTCTTTATGTTCTCTGTATATGCCGCAGCAAGAAAGAGCATGGGCTTATCAAGGCAGTAGTAGTAGTTGGTTTAAGGATCGTTCATACCAGTAGCCACTGGTATGTACTGTGAATGGAGAGGTGCTAATGTGTCATAAATGATGGAATTACACTCTACTTGTTTTTTCAACTTTTTTGAAATATCACAAAGTGACTTCTCATTCATCTTTATACAGTGCAGCAGGTTGTGATGCAGTCTACTGTACAGCATGTCCTATATTTTTCAGCACTGTGGTGTGAAATAAACAAATAGGTCAAAAGGCAAATTGCCTTGTCTATGCATGGGAACTGTATTGGGCAAGGCCACCTATCGCAGCCCAGCTTAAATGGTGTGAACTGGCCCTTAATCTGGGAACTATTTGGACGATATTTTGTCACTGATAGCTATGTGAAGTTAGTGTCTCTGTCAGCTTGCAAAATTGCCTAATATGGTTGTCAGGGAAAACTTACACCCGTTTCACCTGACAGCTGTGCTGATATTAAGGAGTATCTGCAACTCATGCAATTGTACATTCTGTGAAAGAT
>BLSH010064512.1:721268-738743 GCA_018402905.1 Glandirana rugosa
TGTAATGGTGGTGATCAGCGACTTCTTGTGTGACTGCGATATGGTGGTGAGCAATCTGGCACTAACAGACACTATCTGGGAGGGTCAGTAACTGACACAGACATCGCTAGTGACACTAATACAGTGATCACTAATGATACTTTATACTGACAATGTAATAATGGCACTGGCGGGGAAGGGGTTAACATTTATGAGCAATCAATGGGTTATCTGTGTGCCTAACAATGTGTAATGTGTGCTGCTTTTACTTAACTATCTGGCTGTTTTTTCTTCCTGAAGAAACATCCAGATCGCTGTTCACAGAACACAGAGTTCTGTGCTTTTATAAACACAGAATTCTGTGTATGATTGGCCACAGTCAATGATTTTAGCCAATCATTGGCTAAAATCAGCTGCCAAACTTGTACTGTGTCCCATCATAGCACAGGTCCACCAGGGGTGCAAGCATGCAAACCTGGAAACAAGCCAGTGACATACAAGTACATTATCCGATCTGCCTGTGCCACTCACCCACAGTAAAACCACTGTAGGCGTGCAGCAAGCAGCTTAAAGGTATTTACAGAAATCTGTACTACATAAAATAAAATCCATTTGAAGAGGGAAAGGAAAGTGCTTTTAATGTGGATCACCAGTGCAAACGTCTACAATAGTGCATAATGACCTCTTTACTTGAAGTGTTGCTAAGCCAATTTGGCAGTAATGGTGCATGCATTAAATAAAATTCCAGCATATACAATGTTGCTTTCAAACAATTCAAAAGTGTCAAAACCACTTATTTGCAATATACAGTATCTCACAAAAATTAGTATACCCCTCACATTTTTGTAAATATTTTATTATATCTTTTCATGTGACAACACTGAAGAAATGACACTTTGCTACAATGTAAAGTAGTGAGTGTACAGCTTGTATAACAGTGTAAATTTGCTGTCACGTTAAAATAACTCAACACACAGCCATTAATGTCTAAACCGCTGGCAACAAAAGTGAGTACACCCCTAAGTGAAAATGTCCAAATTGGGCCCAATTAGCCATTTTTCCTCCCCGGTGTTGCGTCGCTCATTAGTGTTACAAGGTCTCAGGTGTGAATGGGGAGCAGGTGTGTTAAATTTGGTGTTATCACTCTCACTCTCTCATACTGGTCACTGGAAGTTCACATGGCACCTCATGGCAAAGAACTCTCTGATGATCTGAAAAAAATAAGTGTTGCTCTACATAAAGATGGCCTACGCTATAAGAAGATTGCCAAGATCCTGATACGGAGCTGCAGTACGGTGGCCAAGACCATATAGCGGTTTAACTGGACAGGTTCCACTCAGAACAGGCCTTGCCATGGTCGACCACAGAAGTTGAGTGTACGTTCTCAGCATCATATCCAGAGGTTGTCTTTGGGAAATAGACTTATGAGTGCTGCCAGCATTGCTGCAGAGGTTGAAGGGGTGGGGGGCCAGCCTGTCAGTGCTCAGACCATACGCCACACACTGCATCAAATTGGTCTGCATGGCTGTTGTCCCAGAAGGAAGCCCCTTCTAAAGATGATGCAGAAGAAAACCCGCAAACAGTTTGTTGAAGACAAGCATACTAAGGACATGGATTACTGGAACCATGTCCTGTAGTCTGATGAGATCAAGATAAACTTATTTGGTTCAGATAGTGTCAAGCATGTGTGGCGGCAATCAGGTGAGGAGTACAAAGACAAGTGTGTCTTGCCTACTGTCAAGCATGGTTGTGGGAGTGTCATGGTCTGGGGCTGCATGAGTGCATGAAGCTACATTTCATTGAGGGAACCATAAATGCCAACATGTACTGTGACATACTGAAGCAGAGCATGATCCCCTCCCTTTGGAGACTGGGCCGCAGGGCAGTATTCCAACACCTCCAAGACGACCACTGCCTTGCTAAGAAGCTGAGGGGAAAGGTGATGGACTGGCCAAGCATGCCTCCAAACCTAAACCCTATCGAGCATCTGTGGGGCATCCTCAAATGGAAGGCGGAGTTCTCTAACATCCACCAGCTCTGTGATGTCGTCATGGAGGAGTGGAAGATGACTCCAGTGGCAACCTGTGAAGCTCTGGTGAATCCATGCCCAAGAGGGTTAAGACAGTGCTGGAAAATAATGGTGGCCACACAAAATATTGATTATTTGGACCCAATTTTGACGTTTTCACTTAGGGGTGTACTCACTTTTGTTGCCAGCGGTTTAGACATTAATGGCTGTGTGTGAAGTTATTTTGAGTGGACTGCAAATTTACACTGTTATACAAGCTGTACACTCACTACTTTAAATTGTAGCAAAGTGTCATTTCTTCATGGTTGTCACATGAAAAGATATAATAAAATATTTACAAAAATGTGAGGGATGTACTCACTTTTGTGAGATACACTGTATATGTTAAAGTGATTGTAAAGATTTTTTTTTAAAATAACAAACTTGTTATACTTACCTGCTCTGGGGAATGGTTTTGCACAGAGTAGCCCTGATCCTCCTCTTTTGGGGTCCCCCACTAGGCTCCTGACTTATTTTTTGAATAGCTGGCTTGCTATGGGGCCACTCACGTGGGCTCGATCCTGAGCTGGGCTGTGTTTGTCCACTGACACACACATCGTGGTTTGGCCCCATCCCCCGCTCTCTCTTGACAGGCTGTGATTGACAGCAGCAGGAGCCAGTGGCTCTCAGGCACAGGACTGGATCAAGATTGGGCTCAAGTAATTATTTAGTGAGGCTCCATCAAAGTATGCACCTTGTGAGTGTGCACAACGCTCTCAGCAATCTTTCCATTCGTCATAGCATTCCTGGTAGTCTTCAAGTGGGATGGCGTTCAGAGCCTGCGTAGTGGCTCTTTTGATGTTATCCATACTTTCAAAATGGCGTCCTTTCTCATGTTCAAATCCTGAGTCACGATTTCATGAACAATTGACTTGGTATTTCCCATATCCTCTGCAATCATTCTGATAGTGAGAACAGACCTCACTGCACCCACATTCTGTTCCGTTTTTGACCGACGGCTGACTGTCAGAATGATTGCTGATGAAACAGGAATTACAAAGTCAACTGTTCATGAAATCATCTTTACTTGAAGTGTTGCTAAGCCAATTTGGCAATAATGGTGCATGCATTAAGGAAAAATTCCAGCATATACAATGTTGCTTTCAAACAATTCAGAAGTGTTAAAACTGCTTGTTTGCAATATATATGTTACAGTGATTGTAAGGGTTTTTTTTTTAAAAAAAAAACAAACATGTTATACTTACCTGCTCTGGGCAATGCTTTTGCACAGAGCATCCCCAATCCTCCTCTTCTGGGGCCCCCCTCTGGGCTCCTGGCTCCTCTTTTGAATGCCCCCATAGCAAGCCACTTGCGATGGGGGCACTCATGTGGACTTGGTCCCCAGCTGGGCTGTGTTTGTCCGTTGACGCACACAGCATGGTTTGGCCTCTCTTTACAGGCAATGACAGCAGCAGAAGTCAGTGGCTCTCAGGCACAGTGATGGATCGAGATAGGGCTCTGTTTAGGGGGGCCGGGGAGCTAAACATAGGAGGTTTTTTTTACCTTAATGCAGAACATGCATTAAGATAAAAGTCCTCCTGCCTTTAGAACCACTTTAAAGTAAAGGAAGATGAATTTTACATTAGAGAACAGTTTATGTTGCTGTAGGCAGCCTTGAATCTATCCACACCATCTTTTGAAATCAACATTCTAATGCTAGATCGAGATTAAGAGATAAACATTCTAATGGATGTACAATATATTCATTTAAGGCCTTTGTGTGATAAGCATGATCAGTAAAGTATTTTCAGCTATAAAAACCTCTAAGGGAGAAGTTCCGCTATGTGAGATACCCCCCAACAATGCGCAGGAAAAATGTAAACATTAAAGGGACTCTGTGCTGACTTGAAAGTAAGGAAAGGAAAACTACAGAAAAGTAAGAGGTGCGATACAGTACATGCTCTTGCCTTACCTTCATCCAATCTGCCACTGGTGGTCTCCAACATCCTTATACAACTATCAATGTTCTACACACATGGCTATTCACACTCCCTCCAGTGTTGCCAACCGTCAGTATTTTTACTGGCAGCAAGTAAAAAACTGGCACTTTTCTCCTGCCAGTAAATGCCAGTGACAGGAAAAAGTTGCCATTAAAAAATATGGCCATAATGCTTGGCTTGGAACTGTGCATGCGCAGTTCTGGTCCGGAGCCGGCCGAGACCATCCAAGTGCCTCCTACAGCGTGTTCGGGTGGCGCTGGTGGTGGGTGGGTGGGTCTGAGCATGTTCTGTGATGTAATGGCACAAGGGAGCCGAGCGGAGCGGTCAGAGCCTCATGTGCAGGTCTGTGGGACGGGAGCATGGCAATCTGGGAGCGGTCAGTGCTGTTTGGACTGGAGTGGACTGAAGGGACCACCTGGCATGGAGAGAGACTGTCACTGTGACTCAGAAAGAGACGTGTCGTGTCGGTGAGGTGTCATCACCTGTGCTGCTGCACACTGCTGTCAGTGTCATTTTATGTGTGTGCGCCTGCCCATTCTAATTTCTTGCCCTCCTGAGTCCTGTCCGTGAGCTGCTTACTTACCATGTAGAAAAATAAAAGAAGAAATATGTGTTTTACCTTAATGTCGACCTTAAATCACATTGATAATTGCATATTGTACTTGTTTGTAGCCTAAATACTGAAATTTGCACTTAAAACTGTAATTTTGTAACTTTCGAAAATGTCTGTAAAAATGGGGCTGTGCCAGTAATTTTGTCAGTAAATTTCAATCTGATAGGTTGGCAACACTGACTCACTCACATATCAACTTTTGAGTCTGGGGATTGGCCACTCAAGCACTGAGTATTAAATTGTGAAATGTCATGTTTCAAAATCCTAAGGAAAATCCATCTCTTTTTACTTTTTGGCAGTGGGTACTTTTTAGCCCCATGATGCCATCAGCCACATTGCCATGTTACTTTCTTCACAGTAAAAAGTTAGTGTCAGTGAAGCTCAGCTGCACTGCATCTTCAATGCTTATTGAATTTAATGCTAATTAAATGTTGTTAATTATAAACCTTGTTTGGATAAATAAGCCTTTAGGCAGCGGAAATAAATGGGCTGTTTTATAATGTGTATGTATGTGTGTTATATATATATATATATATATATATATATATATATATATATATACACACACACACACACACACACAAGGTGTGTCCAGAAAGTAATAAGAATATTTTAAAAATTCTGTTATTAAAAATTTTTTACAATTGCACATTGTCTCCTTTACAGTATGCACCTTGTGAGTGTATACAACACTCCCAGTATTTTTCCATTCTTCATAGTTTCTCTGGAAGTCTTCAAGTGGGGTGGCGTTCAGAGCCTGCGTAGTCGCTCTTTGGATGTTATCCATACTATTAAAATGGTGTCCTTTCTCATGTTCAAATCCTGAGTCACAATTTCATAACCAGTTGACTTGGTAATTCCTGTTTCCTTTGCAGCCATATTGAAAGTGAGCCTTCAGTCACAGTTGAGAACAGACCTCACTGCATTCACATTCTGTTCCGTTTTTGACCGATAGCTCACTGTCAGAATGATTGCAGAGGAAACGGGAGTTTCAAAGTCAATTGTTCATGAAATCATGACTGGTAATGTGGATAATGTCCAAAGAGCCACTACGCAGGCTCTGAACGCCATGCCACTTGAAGACTTCAAGGGAAGCTATGAAGAATAGAAAAATCGCTGGGAGTGTTGTGTACACTCACAAGGTATATTCTTTGGTTTAAATCATTTTTATTGAAGATTTTCACAATAACATGAAAAGAAGCTAAAGTCAGCCAGAGTCGATCAAACACAAACAGATAGACAAAAATAACCAAGTGAGTGAGGAGAAAAAAAATTATTAATGAGAGGCAAAAAGCAAGAGAGGCCAAGCCATCACTCCAGACACCCCATCTGGGAACAATCTGTGACCGGATAGACGGTAGATGACCAACTCTGCTCCAATACCCAGACTCCATTTAATAGCCAAAATATCACATAAAAGACTAAAAAAGTAGTAACTATTATACCTAGAATAAGACATATTCGGAGTTCTGAGAGAGAAGCTACCTCTCGTCCCCCACCCCAGGGTAGGGAGGAGAGGGTGCCACACAGAGGCCCTCAAGACTCAGGCAAGCAATAGAAAACAAGAAAACAAGAGAAAGGAAAAAGAGAAAATGACCAGGAGAGGAAGGGAAGATGAGAGGCAAAAGAAAGAGGAAGAGAGGCACCAGGGAAACTTAAAAAAAAAGAAAAGAATGAGGGTCACATGGGAAGATTCAAGTATTTCTTCCATGGATCCCAGACTAGGTCAAATTTAGTTGAAGTATCCATGATAATATTAGCAAGCTTTCCTGCAACATGATCCAAGAAATTTTCTGCTTAGTCGCTGCGAAGGACACGGAAGGACGTTTCCAGGATCTAGCAATTGTGATTTTGGTGGGTAAGTTTAAAGGGGTGTTTGGAAAGTCCGTCAGGTTTAAAATTGAGGAGGGCCGTCTCAGGGTTCTGAAGGACTGGTAGGCACGTGACCTTACGGATCAAATAGAAAACCTTATTCCAGAAACCTCGGATGCGCGGGCATTCCCACCAGGTGTGAAAGAAGGTTCCCATGTGGCCACATCCTCTAAAACACAGACTAGAGGAGGTTGGAAACATGACTGCCAGCCGGGTTGGTACCAAGTACCATCGGGTAAATACCTTGAGATTGGCTTCCCTCAAGTTGATATTAACGATCCCTTTAAAGCCTCGTACACACGGGACGACGATCGTATACAGCAGGTCGTACTTACGACCGTTGTATGCGATATCGATCGTTCGTATGCGCGATTAGAACAGTCGAACATACGACGGTCGTACAAGGGAGTTGTATGAGCAAACTAGAAAAACTTGGTCGTACCAACAAGCGGTCATACGACCGTTGCATCGTGTGTACAGAGCAGTTGGTACAACAAGTTGTATTGTGCAAAACACGGATGCTCCGAAGTCAGGAACGTCCGGATGCTAATTACATGCACCTGAACATTCTTCTGTGCTCGTATGATCGTGTAGTGCAGTCAGTATGCAAGTTACATTGTGCAACATATGATTTGCGACGATCGTATGTACGATCATCGTCCCGTGTGTACAAGGCTTAACTGATCTCAGGAACAGAGAACTCCACTTGTCTGCCTCCCAAACCACCTCCAGATCCCTTTCCCATGTCTTCACATAGGGAGGCTTGTCTGAATGCTCCATCAGTGATGCATAAACTATGGAAATACCTCCTCTTTGAAGCTCAGATTCCGAACACCATTTTTCGTATGGGGTGATACCTACATGATCATTCCTAAGTTTCCACCAAGATATCAGGAAATGTTGTATTTGCCGGAAGCAAAATTTTTCAGCAGGGGGCATATCTAACTTATCTGTGCAACGAGATAACATCAGAGGGCCAGGGGACGTCAAAAAGTGGCGGAATAAGCCCTTGTTTGTCCACCACTGGAAGGCCAGAATGTCCAGGCCCGGTGGAAATTGGGGATTATTAAAAAGATGGTTAAGGGGACGAAGATTCGAGATTAAGTTGGGAGGTTTGAGAACGAAGTCACCTAGGGCGATGGAGTGGGACAAAGTATTGGGGGCCTCAATTTGTGGGGATCCCCCACCAAGAAATCAATAGTATGGAGAGGGACCGCCTGTCTCTCTATGTTAACCCAATCAGGTTTTTCCCCTCTGTAAAAAACGATAGAGAACTGAGCTGTCTGATAGAATTTATAGAGGTGTGGAAGACCTAGGCCCCCCTTATTACGTCTCCTATAAAGAACGCTAGCCGAGCATCTAAAGCCTTTTCGGCCCCATACAAATTTTTAAAAGAGACGTTTGTGAGTATGTTTTTATGATTTTATCGATTAAAATATATCAAGGATAATGCGCTATGCCAGTGCGCCCTTGTGTGCTTTTTTTTTTTCTTTATGCTGGTCATCCCGACCATAGGTGCTTCTGTGCTGGCTGCTTTACTCTGGCGCCCACAGCTCTGCTCTGGCCTTAGTCCTCAGGCAGTTTACTACCTCTTGCAGTCACACATGTGCTCTAGCTGCCACCTGCAGATTCTGACTCCTGAAGACCCCCTGTCTCCCTTGGGTGGAGCAGTCTCCAACTGCAAGCCATGACGTATTCCCATACCTTCATTATAAGGACTGTGCTCACCTGAGCACACACCCTGCTGATCCTCCACAAAACCTGGACACAGGGTTGGAGATCCTGTCCCACCCAAGACACTATGGAATCTCCAAACTACAAAGCCCCATGCAGGAATACCTAAACCTGGAGAAAGCTGCAAAAGCAGTTTACTCCAGTCCACATCTATACTCTGTGCAATGTACACACCCTGTGTCCTTTTAGACAACCAATTTTCCAGTGACAGCATCTCCTCCTATCACAATATATATATATATATATATATATATATATATATATATATATATATACATATATAATGTTAATGGCAGCCATACACAACTGCTGTTGAGAGGAAGTCAGAGCAGGTAAAACAAAAGACTATTGTTTGGCCCTCTGACCCTAAATCTTCTTCCACCTTGCCACATTGATTTTATACTATGGTAGAGGGACAGAAAGAGAAAAATCAATAGATTCCCCCCCAAAAAGGGCACAAATTGAGGAATCTCCTCTGCTGGCTTTTGCTTTCTGGCAGCTGTTGATTGTCCTCAGTTACTGTTTGGACAAGAATTTTCTGCTCGGCTCATTAAATTTTTGTATAGAAAATTGATGAACTATATGGTACAACATCGTCACCCATGACTCAAATTTTGGCAGATTCAGCAGGAAACGGACGCTATTCGAGTCGTGTATGGCCTGCATAGAACTAGCAAAGGCTATTAGTGGTGTCAGTAGGTGTTCAGATCGTACCGCTACCCTTCAACGTCTATTGACAGTCTTGTAAAATATGTTTTTGGGTAAGAAAACATGTTTGAGCGCCTTCTTCTATTGATTTGTTAACAAATATTTTTCTATTAAACAGTAATTTTACAGGCAATAAAGCAACACCAAACACTTTGCAAATCTATAGTATGTCTTTGTGTCAAAAAATAATCTCATTAAAGCGGAGTTCCACCCAATTAAAAGTCAACAGCTTGCTGACTTTTAATAATTGGACACTCATCTGTCCCCCGGTCCAGCGATGTGGCTGCCCGCTGCCTCGCTCCTCTACCCCTCCTCCTTGCGGCGCCGGCATTGCAACTGTGTGCGCCCCGCTGTGGCTTCACAGCCAGGCATGCACTGCACACACGCAAGCCATGCTACAGCGCTCTGATTGGCTGGGAAATCTGGGACCTGTGACGTGTCCCAGAAGATGGCTGGGAGGAAGGGGGGAAAGGTGCACTTCCGCCCGGCGCCGCAGTGCCAGGAGAGGAAGTGGGAGCTGGATACCTGTCAAAACCAGGTATCCGCTCCTCCTCCAAAAACATGACATGCCATTTGTGGCATGTCAGGGGGTCACCAACACTTAAAACGGAAGTTCCACTTTTGGGTGGAACTCTGCTTTAAGTGGCTAGTGCAGCCAACATCAGGCATTTCATACCAAGGGCCATGAGTATTGGTACATATTTCTGGATCTTTCTTTAAGATTATTACTGCCTTTTCTCTGATTGGCTGTTCATTAGAAGAATTGCCTTGCATTTGCTTCATGCCCCATAGGACTGAGCAGTTAATCTTAAGTATGCTACTAAAGTATAAATATCTGCTTTGTTTTATTGCGGGTTAATTGGAGAGCACCATTAAACATGGTCTGGATCATTTAGAAGGCTCCACATGGAATACATTGCATGCTTCAACGGTGTTCTTGGTTTTGATTGTAAAATAAGATCTTTCTTCACAATCACAATGGAAGACAGATGGAACATTGTATACTCGTTAGGATCATAATGTTCTTGTTATGTGCCAACCACCTTATCAATGCACATGCATGTATGTCTCTTTTTTACGTCAATGTGCTTCCATACTTCGGCACATTTAAATGGATTCACCACTTGATGTGTAAGATAAAGCTTTGTCTGGAACAAGTCAGAAAGTAGGATCTGCGTCTTTTATTCCATATTAGCCACGTGATAAAATGACATTACAGTGTATTTAAAAAAATGTAATTGCTATGGATGATACAAGTTCCTTTTCTGATTCCACCAAATAAAAAAAGGGCTTAATCTTTAGTTTTTCTATGCCTTAATGATAAAACTTAGGCAACATTTAATTAATTTTAATATATTTCTTATTTTCTACAAAACAAAAAATAGTTTTTACCTACCATCCATTCATTGGGGAAGCAGCTAATATACAGTTATGTGTCAAACATCCTCTTTTCATTTGGATTTATCTAATGATGAATTGTTCTGCATATTATGTGCTGTCTCCCAAGCAATATGTTCTATCGGGGATTGTTTTTGCAAGCTAATCCATAGAGCTGAATATCTCTGAAAATGTTCAAAGGCCATTCACTTTAAACAGAGCAGAAGTAAAACCGTAGCCTGGCTTTAGACTTGCTCACCCATGCTGAGGAGTCATGTGTTCCCCTGTTACAGAATTCTTCTACATATATTGCAGATTGTGGTCAACAGTACCAAATGGCTCCAAACGGTGCTTAGTGAAGGTCTTTTTGTCTGCCATTAGTTGATGGATTTTTATCACCCCTTCTCCAGAGCTTGTGGATAAAGGCAGACTCCAAGATCCATTCTGGCAGTTACATTGGAATTAAGTAACAATACAATTTAGGCTAGCATGCTAAACCAAGTTTACAAAGATTTAGAGAAAGACACATATTTTCACCACTTGCAAGGTGAAAATGGAAAAGTAGCAATCTTTTATGTGCGGATCATTAGATTCAGATTCCAACAGGACTCCAATTTGCATTTTCAATGGCAACCATATGAGGTATATGTTTATACCTGGCTTTGATTAAGCATGTCTGCAATTGTTACTTTATATTAAACCTTGAACTGCTAAAAATAGTGGGACACAATGGCAAAACACATAGTGATTTGTCACTTACAGATTATGCTTTAAATTCCTTCCTAGTAATTAAACGTATGTGGCAAGTTTGTAGACTGATTCTATTGTTTATTCTTATTCTAGACTGCATTCTTGTCTACAATTAAAATGATTGATAGAGCTAATTCAGCAAGAATTCCTGGCAAATTAAAGCTTCCCTATGGCTCTTTATGCATCTTCATTAGCAAAAAGGTTTATGACCTCACTGCAGGAAAGCTACTACTAATGAAATCATCACTTTGCACTCTAATCCTGCCAGCAAGCTCGCAGTTTTAGATGCAGCGCAGTAGATTTTGCTACAGTGCTGTACCTCTGTGCTGTCCCTGAGGTATGATACAAAATTATATATACAGTCTCACATATAAGTCCAGCAAAGTATTTTACTATCTCTTGTAAAAAGACTGTTTTCTTTAGAAACAGGTGATAGAAAAGCATATGGTGTACTGAGTTACTGTATTTATCAAGGTCTTAGAAATTGAATGCATAATAAAATAAAATGATACAAGATACGTACCTTGCAGCTGTTATGCACACCTAATAGGGGCTGCCATCCCTTTGCCCCTGATCTTCTTCTGTGGTGTCCAGCCGTACAGCAATGGGAGGACCAGTCCCACTCTGCTTCTCTTGATGGTCAGTTCTTGCACCCACCGTATGTTTATCACATAAAAAGTACATCACATGCAGAACACGTAAGGACCTTCCAAGTGAGTTCATCAAATGCAGCTGTAAAGTTGGCTTTTGGTGTGTGATGAGCAGTGGGTCTACCCATTACTACTGATACTGCTGAGGACTGAGATAGATATATCATCATACCTTTACTGTCAACTTGCTCAAGTTATTATTGGCAAGCATTTGAATTGCTAAACATTTTTATCCAAATTCACCCTTTTGCTCAAACCTGGTATAATTCTTTCCTGTGTTGTTGACTGGCATTTCTAAGGGGCTGGTCAAGTCATTCAAACACCAACTGTGTCAGCTTGAGCCATTATTTACAGGCACTTTATTACATATATAAAAATAGGAAGTTATTGTAATTTCCTATATTCCAAATGAACTACATCCAACTCAGGGTTGTTGCAGCAAACAACTATTATTTGTCTATTGTTTGCTCGAGATGGATGACGCATGCTTTGGCTGCTACACTGGCGCTGTGTAAATGCCTTGAGGTCTAGGCACATTTGTGTGTGTGTATATTCAGTTTCTGTGTCTTAAATGTAAGCATAGAATCTGTAAATGCCAGCAGAGCACTGAATAGGCTGGCATTAGGGATCCTGTAAACAGACAGTGAAGTTTCATCACCACACAGCTGTGTCCAGCTTTGGTTCCAAACCAGATCTAATGGTACCAATCCATTTTTCTGCATGTTACATATATTTCACAACAGTCAGAGCGGTAATTTTTGTAAATTCTTTTATTTATATGGCTCAGAATAAATACATTGATCATGAGCCACAGTATAAAGCATTGTACCAATATGACAAGTTCATTTAAAGGATAGCAAGCAGTGCACTTAATGAAAACTTCTACAATAAGACAAGTTAGGATAGATTTGGTGTCCCATGATTTATCCAATGAGAGTTTCAATATTATTACGTGCACCTGTGTCAGCCTGGGTAGGACAGAGGGGAGTAAAATTCCTGGTCAGTTTTTCTGTGCGTATTAGGTACAAGGTGGGGGTGTTTAACAGAGGTAAAGGAAGGCAGAGGATAGGCATGACGGTAGGGAGTAAAAGGGGGGAGGGTTGTATTGTTAATTGCAGAAGTTAAAAGGTTGAATGACGTGGAAAAAAGTTTGAAATGATTGGGCAGGGAAGTGAGAAGAGGAGGGGGGATTTTGGCAGGGCAGTAAGGTGGCGGCGGTTAGGTGGTATAAGGGGTAGGAATGTGAAAGATATAATGGTGAGGATAAGGTGGTAGGGGATGGGGGAAAGGTCATTGGTGATGAGCTGCAGAGGTGAGAGGGAGAGAGAAGTGAAGAGGAGAGTAGAGAAATCAGGATGTCCCTCAGATGGGAACCAGAGAGCATTGCTAGGATTGAGAGATTTCCGTAATGCGGGGCTTTTTCTTCATCTGAGAGGTTGATTTCAGTTCAGTAATACTGAGTTGGCATCATGTTTTTTTGGAGGGAATAGAATAAGATCCTCCATTTATCTGATATTTTCCACCCTGCATAACCACATGGATATCAAGCTAGGAGTCTTTCCATTTGAGGGGTATGCAGGATTTGGCAGCATTTAGAAGGTGATGGAGGATGGATTGCTTGTATGTTTTGATGGGTAACTTGCTGCAATTAAAAAAAAAAGGCCAGGCCATTTTGAATAGTAAAGTCTGTGAATTTTTGAGAGGTTTTTATGATCAAATTCCAAAAGGATCTCATCATTGGGCAAAACCAGAAAATAGAATGAAATCTTAATCCGAGTGGCAGCACCAGCATTTGTCGGAAGTCTCTAGATAGAATTTTTCCCAGGCCAAAGGAATGCAGAGAGACAGGAGGCTGAAAAACCTCCCTCTCCCTTTGCATTCTTCTTATCTCGGGAAAGTGCTCTAAGCCAAGACAAGCTGTAGTTATGATGGATCCATCTCCTTCCAAGCCGTTGTCAGACTTGCCATGCTGGCGGGGATAGGGGCAGGTCAGACTTCATAAATAGACTTAGGAAACACCATACATACACATACAGACACTCATGGTGTGTCGTCTTAGCTATATATTTTTTGTGATTCCACATTGGATACAAAAATCTTAAAATTGCTTTTTGAATAGTAATCCTGATAATAATTGAATGTCTATAACAGGTTGAAAGTACAGGTACATTTTAAAACCTACTTTTTAAAGTGGTTGTCAACTTGTGACAACCACTTTAACCTACAGTTAAGCCTATAATAAGGCTTACCTGTAGGTGTCCTGCATATCTCCTAAACCTGCACGGTTCAGGAGATATGCAGAGTATTTGCTGTGCCGACGTCATGTCAGCACATGCGCAGTGAAGAAATGGCCTCCGTGCCCTTTCCCCACTGCGACCGTGCCGTAACTGGCGGCTCCCTCACAGTGCCGGAGTCGCAGCTCCAGAAGGAAGAGGGGCAGAAGATGGACGCCACCAGGACAGGGGACAGCGCTGGACGTCGCTGTTTACAGGTAAGTGGCACATAATGGGCTACTATGAGATGCTTAGTAGCCCATTATGCTTCTACATTACAAGGGAATATAGAGGAAAGTAAACCCCATCTGGATTTACTTCCTCTTTAAGGCAAGCAGGGAGGGGAAGGGGATTTTGGGAGTCTTACTCCCTTCCTCAGAGAAAGCTCTCCGAGGAAGGGAGTGAATCTCCCGAAACGCCTCAACTTTCTGACCAGATAGTCTAACGATGGCCGCATTGTCCATGGCTGAAGCATCTGTTTTTAATTTGAGTATCCACATGGCTGCTGGGTTTTAATTTATTAATAAATTGTAATGGACAAGGAGGTTGCGCCCTCCTGTGTGTGTTTTTTACAGTTAGGAGTAAGGGTCAGATTAAATGCTAAGGGTTAGGTTAAAGGTTTAACCCCTGGGAAGAGATTATGGTAAAAGATTCACATTAAGCACAAGGGGTTGGAAGGAAGGAAAAAGACAAGTGTTAAAACAAATTTGTTAACTCAATCCCCTTGACGCAAATGTAATGCAAATACATTCAGCTTCAAGGGGTTGTACCGGGGTGATGCCTGCAGCTACACACATCACCCTGGTAATGTTTTTTAGAGCGGACAGTCGGCTTTCTTATAACAACTGATGCAGCTAACCAGTCGCTTGATTGTTATTACAAGCAGCAGGAGGGGACGCCGCCTCCTCCTGCCGCCTACCGCGGCTTGCCCGGGCTTTACCGTCCCACTGGCTGGCTCAAGGCCCGAACAAAGCCGGAATCAGCTTTGAACGGGTCTCGGATCTAGTAACCTGAAAGCGATGTCATGACATCACGTCTGGTTTACTGAAAACTTAAAGGCGCCAGATTTTAAAAGAATTATAGCAAGTGCAAAGGTGGGATTTGGGATTTCATAGACCTAAGATCCTTTCATAAAGAGTACCTGTTACTGTCTATTACTGTCACAAGGGATGTTTACATTCCTTGTGACAGCAATAAAAGTTATCAAAAATAAAAAAAATAAAGGGACAGTGTAAAAATAAAAAGATAAATAAAATAAGAAAAAAAAATTAAAGCTCCCCATCCCTCTGTGTTCATGCGCAGAAGAGATAGCATACATAAGTCGCGCCTGTAAATGTAAGCGGTGTTCAAACCACACATGTGAGGTGTCGCCATGATTGCTAGAGCGAGAGCAATAATTCTAGCACTAGACCTCCTCTGTAACTCTAAACAGGTAACCTGTAGAAATGTTTAAAGCGTCACCTTTGGAGACTTTTATGTACTACAGTTTGTTGCCATTACACGAGTGTATGCAGTTTTAAAGCATGGCATGTTAGGTATATTTTTACTCAGTGTAACATCATCTTTCACATTATGCAAAAATATAGCGCTAACTTTACTGTTTTTTTTTAATTCATGAAAGTGTATTTCTTCCAAAAAAAAATGCATTTGAAAGACCACTGCGCAAATACAGTGTGACATAAAATATTGCAACAATCGCCGTTTTATTCTCTAGGGTCTCTGCTAAAAAAAATGTATAATATTTGGGGGTTCTAAGTAATTTTCTAGCAAAAAAATACTGATTGTAACTTGTAAGCAACAAATGTCAGAAAAAGGCTTAGGCATGCAGGGGTTATAGCTGTGATTTTCCTACACTCCCCCGCTGCTCTGTTCAGCTGCCTGGAGTGCAGAAAATACCTGGTACTCCCTGGTAAGGGGGAGTAGTAACTCACTCAATGTCACAGTGCTGGGAGGTAGCTTTTCCTGCTTTTGGTGGCTGAATAGAGCTGTGGAAGTAGGTGAGTGGTTAGGGATATTTAAAGGAACTGTTTTATTTTACTTGTTTGGGTGCCAAATGCTAATGTACCGTCAGCCATAGCACATCAGAAGTGGTCGTGGTGTGCACTACTTTATAAGAAGACATCACATTAGCTTTAGAACAAGCACAGTAGAAAGTCATTCATTTTGCCGTCAGCTATAAAAACTGATGATGTCTAAGGAGAGGATACAAGCAATGAAACATAATGCATATAATTGCTCATTGTTTAAAATGAAAACAGTACAATAACCTGATTTATACATCCGTCAGCCATAATTCTCCCTGATTCATGACAGGAACTGGCATAAACCTCACTGGAATCATACTGCTGAAATGATTTGCATAGACTAACACATGTATTTTTTTCAGAAGCTATATGCAGCATTGCAGTGTTTTTTCTAATTCTTTCTTATTTCTCCATATCCCGTATCTATTATTTGGCTCTAAAAGGGTCTGTATGCATTTTTCAGTTATGTGTGTATCTTGGTGTGTCACAATTTTACTGACTCTCCATATCTACCCTAGGTTTTAGGGGCTAGATTCCTTTAACAAGGTTTTTAGTGGACATGAGGTAAGTCTCATGGCCTATCTGTTTTGGTTAGGTCTGGAGATGATCCTTTGACTATCAGTAGCACCGAATGGTGCTACCCAACAAATCTTGGGGAAGAAGTGATCAGACAGGCTAAGAGATGTCCTTTTTAATTGTTTTCCCCTAGATGGGCCTTCCACTTACTTCACCACAGCACAGTCTGGTGTAGACTGTGATATTGCCTATATAATTTATGATTTCTTGGCCATTTTTCAGAGAATATGAATGAGAACACAAAAACTTTTCTTTCACTGATGGTTAGTGTTTGGCTGAAGCCATTTATTATCAATCAACTGAGTTTACTGTTTTTAAATCAGAATGACAACAGAAACTACCCAAACGATCCTGATCAAAAGTTTACATACCCCAGTTCTTAATACCGTGTATTGCCCCCTTTAATATCGATGACAGCTTGAAGTATTTTGTGGTATTTGTGGATGAGGCTCTTTATCTTCTCAGATGGTAAAGCTGCCCAATCCTCTTGGCAAAAAGCCTTCAGTTCCTGGAAATTCTCGGGCTGTCTTGCATGAACTGCATGTTTGAGATCTCCCCAGAGTGGCTCAATGATATTGAGGTCAGGAGACTGAGATGGCCACTCCAGAACCTCGTCATACAATAGTTTTTTATGATCTCCTTGTAAACGTTAGTAGTCGGTCCTTCGTCGCGTACCCTGCATGAACCTGTAAGGTTGTACTGTTACTAGGTTTTGTCTTCCGGTTTAGCTGGACAGTAACCGATGTCGTCTTATTTCACTTCCAAGACCTCACCGGTAGAGTCAGAGGACTGGAGTTATAGTAACTCGGTGAGACCCCTCTAGAGTTTGTACGTCAAGTACGTTCTGTCGGGCTCTTAAAGGTCCTTGACTTCCGAAAAACGGTTCTCCTAACCCGTCGAAATGGTAGACT
>BLSH010064512.1:739691-755786 GCA_018402905.1 Glandirana rugosa
AAGGTTGGACTCTCTGGACCTCGTCAACCGTTTTCTTCTCACACTCCACATTCTTTGAGAAACTACCAATGTCCTTCGTTAACTAAAGTCAATAAAAAGGTTACCCATACGATGGTTTATAATTTAACTCCCACGGTTATTAACACAGGTCAGGTAAAAACCTCAAAACACACCTTACACAGTCTAAACCGAAAAACAAAGAGGTGAAAAAAACACATTACGGTTATGTTTGTTTTATTTATTTGTAATCATACATAATTAACGTTGTTAAAAGACCCACTTCACCAAAACCGGTACTGAGATATACGGATATTATGTCAACATGAGTATTCAAATGTATGGGACCGTCTTAAATACTAAAGAACCGGTAAAAAGTCTCTTATACTTACTATTGTGTTTTTGTAAAGAAAGTGTGTACCAATCACAAACCGACATACCCATTGGAAAAATAACTGAAATCAATTGCTTCCTGTAACCATCAAAGAGTTTCTTACACCTCACACTCTTCTTTTGCCAACTGCTCCAGGTCTCTCAGGTTGGAAGGTTTCCTTTTCCCAACGGCTGTTTTGAGATCTCTCCACAGGTGCTCTATGGGATTTAGATCTGGACCCATTGCTGGCCAATTCAGCGACTTGTCTTAAACCATTTCATGGAGCTTTTTGACTGCTGTAAGACCCGTAACCTCTGACGGAGACTCAACTTTCTGACACTGGGCCCTACATTGCACCCCAGAATTGTTTGGTAGTCTTCAGATTTCATAAATTCATGCACATGGTTAAGATATCCAGTGCCTGAAGCAGCAAAGCAACCCCAAAACATCAGTGAACCTCTACCATGTTTGACTGTAGGGACTGTAATCTTTTCTTTATATGCCTCATTTACTTTTCTGAAAACAGTAGAATGATGAGCTTTACCAGAAAGCTGTAAGGTTTATCAAATTCCAATCTGGGTTTTCTATGTTTCTGTGTCAGCAGTGAGGTCCTCCTGGGTCTCCTATTATATTGTCCCTTTTCATTCAGATGGTGGTGTATAGTGTGAGCTGACACAGTTGTACCCTGTGCCTGAAGGTCAGCTTGGATTTGTCTGGAAGTTGATCGAGGTTCTTATCCACCATACGAACAATCCTTTGTTGCAATCTTTTCATATTTGACCACGTCTATGGAGATTAGCTAAAGTGCCATGGGCTGTAAACTTCTTGACAATGTTGTGCACAGTGGGCACAGGAACATTAAGATCTCTGGAGATGGACTTATAACCTTGAGATTGTCCATGCTTTCCACAATTTTATGTTCTCAAATCCTCAGACAATTCTTCGCTGCTCTTTCTCTTCTCCATGCTCTGTGTGGCACACAGACACACAACAGAAAGGTTGAGTCAATTTTTCACCATTGTGATTTCTGTATTGTCAGCACCTGTTAATTGATACAGGTGAGTTTAATTACAAATTCCATGAGTATCACACACTTGGAATGAAATTATTTCTTTTTTTTTTAGACCGTTCCAATAATTTTGTCCAGTCCATTTTTGGAGTTTTGCATGGAATGTGTCAGATTTGGCTTTTTGTTTGTTCACTTTTTGTGTCATACCAATATAAACAAAAGAAATAAACACGAGAATGCCTAAACATTTGTAATTTCAACAATTTTCTGGGCAAAATGGTGCATTATCTGACAGAAATGCAGGAGTGCCAATATTTTTGGCCATGACTGTAAGTCTATACAAGGCTGGTGCAAGGATTTTTGACACCCTAGGCGAAACCTCATTTTGCCACCCCTGACTCCACCCCCTTTGCCCTGCCCATGTGACAGAAGGCGGCGCTATACAGGAAGCATTGGCTCCAGTGCTGCGCTGTGCCTCTAATTACACTACCGGTCAGACTGAGCCGCTGCCTGAGACTGAGTTAGCTACATGCTGCAGCCTACAAAGCATGCAGATGCGGAGCGAAACAAGCAGCAGTGTGCCCTAGGCGGCTGCCTAGTTTGCCTAGTGGTAGCACCGGCCCTGAGTCTATATATGCAAATCATACTGAAAACTTCCCAGGTTATAGAATTATCACGTTTGTCAATATATATGTATACTTGAACCCCTTTGACTACTGTTTCTCAGTTCACAGTGCGCTCCCCATGCCCCTCCGTGCATAAAAAACGTGTTCCCTTTTTTTTTTAATAAGAAAAAGTTTATTAAGAATAAGAAACAGTTACAGGCATGGTTAAGACACATTTAGCAGTACAGACATGGCATGTGTACACGGGCAACCTTCATAATACAACCAGTCTAGATGGAGGAGTAGGCATACAATACCCTACAGGATGGGAAGTATAGTACTCTGTGGGTACATCAACAGAGGGGAGGGGAGGATGGGTAAAAGGGGGGGGGGGATGGGCCAAAAAAGAGGGGGGGAGGGGAAAAACGGATCCGTAACGTGTTCCCTTTCTTTACGTATTTTATGGGGTGTACTTTAAGCAATATGTGCACACTGGAATATCAATTATTGTTCGTTTTTACCTGCCATAGTAAATGTTGGAAAGCCTATTATTTAGACCTATTCCAAAATTTGGAAGAAAAGCCTCCTGTTATTGTACGGTTTAATAGTCCACCATCTCTGTAAAACAATTTCTATTCCTATAACATTCCTGGGGATTGCTCTCACCTGGCTCACCTCATTTAAACAAGAAACCGAACATTTAGTGTGAACGTACTAAAGGTCTTGAATGCATTTTGGTGTCAGAAGTTATATTTGTGGTCTAATTTACGACAAGCTAGTCACAGTTCTTTTCTGAGTCTCTTGACATGAAAAGATGTGAGTTTTGCCTTGACTGTTCCAGTAAGTGGAGACGCACTGCATGGAATTATCACTGTTTGCAGCCTGTTTTTCAGAAAGGGTTTTTTCCTGATTTTCTTTTCTGCATGTGATTGTGGAGAAGTAGCTTTAACTCTTTTAGCAACTGTTATAACTTTCCTGACAAGTATTACTGCCTGTGATGATATGCTTTTGTTTGTTTCAGAACTGCTTCTTTCCCTATAGAAGTCTATAGCAGGCTGTAGAGGAGTCGAAAAAAAAAACAAGCAAAATATGCGTCACTCGTTGAATCGTTCGATTTCTGCATCGTTAGTGTGCTAGCTGCAACACACTGTTTTTGTGCCGCCATTGAAAGTGCCAGATTCAACAAGCTGGGTATTTTTTTGAGAACATTGAAACAATTGATCGCACAGTCCTCTGAGCTATTTTCATTTTTCGATCGACAGAACTTTTGTTTTTCAATTAGTCTATGGCCTGCTTATGGGAGTGCAAAAACAGCTGAAATGTTTATCAACTGCACCTGTAATAAATTTTGAATGATCTGAGAAGTTAACCACTTAAGGACCGGAAGGATTTCCCCCTTAATGACCAGGCCATTTTTTGCGATACGGCACTGCGTCGCTTTAACTGACAATTGCGCGGTCGTGCGACGTTGTACCCAAACAAAATTTGTGTCCTTTTTTTTTCCCACAAATAGAGCTTTCTTTTGGTGGTATTTGATCACCTCTGCGTTTTTTATGTTTTGTGCTATAAACAAAAAAAGAGCGACACTTGAAAAAGAAGCAATATTTTTTAATTTTTGCTATAATAAATATCCAGTTTAGGCTGATATACATTCTTCTACATATTTTTGGTAAAAAAAAAATTTAAATAAGCGTACATTGATTGGTTCGCTCAAAAGTTATAGTGTCTACAAAATAGGAAATAGATTTATGGCATTTTTATTATTTATTTATTTATTTTTACTAGTAAGCCCTCATACACATTGACATTTTTTGGCATTTTTTGCAGCTCTCCATGTTATTCAATGGCCCCATAAAAACGCGAGCATTTTTGAGCTGTAGAAGGTGTCGGCATTAGTGAGCTGTAAATAGAACGGGGACCCGCGCGTTCTGAGGCTGTAGCGTTTTGGCGTTTTTGACACTAAGCCGGCAAAACGCTCTCTAGCGGTCACTAATGCCATACCGACATTAACCGCCATTTTTGACTCCGGCGTTTTCAGGTTAAAAAATAGCAGAGGACTGTTTTAAAAAAAAAAAAAAAAAAATGGCTATTGACGCCAACGCCGATGCAAAACGCCAAAAAAACTATGTTTTTTCCCTGACATCGGACCCGACGTTTTGCTATTTTTTTTTTACATATGACCGTGTGTATGAGGCCTAATGACGGTGATTTGCAATTTTTAGCTGGACTGCGACATTGCGGCAGACAGATCGGACACCTCAATGAAATTTTTGACACTTTTTTGGAATATGCACTGTTACTGTACTAATCACACTGGCAGGGAGGGAGTTAACACTAGGAGTGATCAAGGGGTTAAATGTGTTCCCTCTGTGTGTTCTAACTGTATGGGGGACGGGCTGCCTGGGGAAACACAGATCCGTCTTCCTGCATAGCAGAAAGACAGGATCTGTGTAATCTCCCATGTCAGAATGAAGATCTGCTTTGTATACACAGGCAGATCCCTGTTTTGTCACTGCGGGGAACGATTGCGGGTGCCCGGCAGACATTGAATCTGCCTAACCCGCTGATTGGCTCCCCCACTGGCGTACGTGCCCACAAAGCCATTCCCACGACCAACGTACAGCTACAGCGATTCGCAGGAACAAGCCGACCTGCTGCAGTATAATGACGGAGGCTGGTCGGCAAGTGGTTGTAAACCTTAATCATTGAATCTGAGCAAAGCACATATATCTGTAGTGTTTACTCTCTCGCCAAAGCTCTAAGTGTTGTTTCTCTCTGGTGCTTTGTTCCTCTGTTATCAGCATAAGTCACCTCTGAGACGTCCTGACACATGAGATAAATTAGTGTGACGGGGGGGGGGAGTAGAGCTCAGCAGATAGTTTGTCTATTCAGAACACAGTTCTTCTTCTGTGTGGAGGGGGTGTGTTCCTTTCCTCCTATCAGCTCTCACTGTTACTGCAGCCTCTCCACCCCCTCCTCTGTCCTCCTTACAGATGAAGAAAGATTTTTACATTTTTCTGCCCTTTTGAAGGGGTGTATGGTAGAGAGGGCTACAGATAAACAAGTAAAACCTATGTAGGAGGATTTGTTTTATCTCTGTGTATTATCTGAGGCTGTTCACTTCACTGGGTATATGTGAGGGTTTACAAACACTTTAAAAGCACTCCGCCTGTGTACATGGGCATGGCTAGGCAAATGCAATTACAGTGTAATGCAGCTGTAAAATTTTGGATATGGAAAGTGTAATAGATCCTAGGGCTTGGGGATAGTCCTTTAAAATTAGGGACAGGTGAGAGCTGTATACATGTGCAATAGCAGTGTTTATTTATTTTAACCACTTACATCGCAATTAATTACAGAAACCATTGGATAACCACAAAACAACTGGCAATCTCACATCACTGCAAATGTATATGCACAGTATACATTTCTCATGTCCTTTCCTGGTGTCGCAGGGATACAAATTGAAGGAAAATTTACCCAAAGAGGTCACAGACCGCCATAAAAATTATTTCATATTTATTCAAGACTAAAAAGAAAATGTTGGCTGAATATGAACCTAACCGGGTAGCTAGATTTTTTACTGATATAGCCAATATCTGTTACCTATAAAACGATATGATGGAGGCACATTTTATATGTGCGTCATGTAAAGTCCCAAACCTTTCCTTTTTTGTAATATCAAATAATTGTTTAGTAGAGATGTACATGTAGTATTTTGGATCAGCTTGACAGTCCATATGGGTGTGAGTATATCATGCGAGTACAAGCTCTTGGCAATTAATATCTGTAAATGTACTAGTAGGAGGGAAGCTCCCATATGTCTAGCCATTTCAAATGCTTCGCTTGGTATTTCCTCCAGGTTTTTACTAACATCTGTCCCTAAAGTAATGGTTGTGCTGAAAAAGCTGATCTTTTATAAATAGAGTGCTGTTACTTCCGCTGAGAAAACTGTTTATTTTTATGTGTGAAGGCACCCGTGATATAAAACCACATGATATGTTTAATCTGAGAAGCAGCAAAATAAGTCCTAACCAAATAAAATAGATGACTGTATTTTTTTTTTTTTACATTCTAGAGTCTTGTATGGGATACCCTTTATTGGCCAAGTTAAAGGGGTTGTAAACCCTCAAGGTTTTTTACCTTAATGCATTCTATGCATTAAGATGATAAACCTTTCACCTGCAGCAGCCCCCCCCCCCGAGCCCCCCTTCACTTACCTGAGCCCAAAACGATCCTGCGGCGGGGACGAGCCTTACATCTCACCCAAGCTGCTCCAGGCCTCTTTGGTTGGATTGATAGCAGGGGAGCCATTGGCTCCCGCGCTGTCAATCAAGTCCAGCAACACGGGGGGGGGCTTAGTCCCGCTTTTTTGTGTGAATACACGCAACAGCAGGTCTCGGGAGCGCGCCTGCACAGGTGACCCCTGGGAGGCGCTTCCCTGTGGTGGTCACTGCTGGAGAAGCCCAGAAGATGGGGTTAGGGGCCACTCTGTGCAAAACTGCTACACAGAGGAGGTGAGTATGACATGTTTGTTATTTAAAAAAAAAAAAAAAAAAAAATTTGAGCCTTTAGTATCGCTTTAAGTTGTTAAAGTCCAACTCCACTTTTTTTTTTTTACATGCTCTCCGGTTAAGGTTTAAATTTACTTTAACATGCTGGCTAGGGTTGCCACCTTATCCCTTTAGGCTAGGTTTCCGCTATTGGGAGAGACACTATCTGCGTGGACGGTGGACTGTGTGGGGCCACTTTGAGGGTCTTAGAGGCTACCTTCAGTCTTCTAGGGGGTTTTTGGACCGGAGGTAGATCCCCCCCCGGCCCACCAGATAATGATCCACCCTCTCCCCACTAGACATATCACAGACCTGTTTTGACATTGACCCATATCCATAATTAAAGACCAAGCCCCAGCAACCGCTCGCCCCCCCGGTCAAACATCCTTGTCCATCTGGTAGTGACACGAGATTTGTCCTTGTCGGACTACATACACAGCTACTGCGCCCATATATATAGATGCTACTAGGACAGAAAAGAATTCTGCTTTTAGAAAATACACCAATGTACTACATTTCACCCGTTGTAACATACCCCTGATGAAGGGCTTATTCTGGACCCGAAACATATATGTTGTGTACTGAACTCCATCTTCGGACAACGGCAACATTTATTTCAAATTCTTTCCTCGAAACATACGTGAATGTATCTTTGGTGAACTGTATATGTATCAGACATTTTATATGTAAGAAAGGTGTGTGGTGTAGCGCTGTTCAGAAACCAGGGAGAGTGTGACTGCTGCCACAGAAAACTGAGGATAAATCCTCAGGACTGAATATGTAAAATGTGCAAAAAGTGGGCATGGCTCTGCCAAAAATAAGAATGACCTATCAGGGTCAATAACGTGGATACATGAATAGTGAAAATTCACATATTAAGAACAGTGATAAGTAATGTGATAGTGTGCGCGGTAAATATCCAATTCAACAATAAAATAAAAATTATAAATAAATCTCTCAATATAATCCAAGACCATAAAATCAAAGCAATATGTGCATATATGTGTGTATCACAAAGGGCAAAATAGATTGAGCCAAAGTGCAACAGTGCAAAAGAAAAATAAATAAGATTAATAAAAACTAGCAATGCAAATGAGATAAAACTACTAAGATTTGTGTTAAATAGGTAATGAATAGAAAAAGTCCATCAAACAGCAGCAATATTTAGTATGGTGTGGAGGAGGTGAGGAGACAGAGCAAAGGGCTAACAGTGCAGTGGTGCTCCCCTCCAATAAACACCCCACTCACAAGTCCAACGGTCCTCCAAGATTTGCCTAGGAAGGGAGGATCTAACTTTGAGGGTGTATAGAGGTCCCGGCGATGTCCCTGCGATATCCGGTCAGTAGGTATCCCCCACTCACCCGCTCAGAGCCCCGGCAACCAATAGAAGATGTTTGTAGGTTTGCATGAAACATAAACAATAGCTTATGGTGCAGGATACTTCAAGTATATAGCAGACAAAATAGTATAGACTCACAGTGTGGTTAGAGAAGTCAGACGTGGTAGCCGGAATTTCCGTGCGTTCCACCAAGGTAAGCCGGAAGTGCGTGTGACGCTCACGAGGCTCCGCCTTACGCATTTCGTCACAAAGACGTCATCTTAATTTGTGAATTTGCACTATCCATGTATCCACGTTATTGACTCTGATAGGTCATTCTTATTTTTGGCAGCGCCATACCCACTTTTTGCGCATTTTACATATTCAGACATTTTATATGTTGATTTTCACTGATATGTCGATTTTCAAGTTTGCATAGATGTTGGTCCCTCTTGTGAGTGACAAATCTTTTATATACAGGATGAAAGAAACTGTTATATTTTAATACAGTATGTGGTATGGTTTACCTATTTAAAGTCCCACCCAGGGGGTATCATCTCTGCTGTTTGCGTCCAGGTTTACGCTATTGCGACCCCAAAGTTGTGCGATTTAGAGTTCGACTTTGATTGCAGCTTTGATCCAACTTTACGCTCTCTGTTTCAAAGTTGCATCAAAAGTCCTAACAAAATAGTGCAAAAACCTTTTTGGAGTCACTGCGACTTGAGCCATACCAGTTAGAACGGGGACCATTGAAATACATAGATTTTGACTTGACATGTGTCAAGTCGCACAACAACTCTCAGTAGTGGAAACAGAGCCTAAAACCCAAACACATATTAATTACACAGGTTCTGAGGCTAATTTAATGCAAGTAAGGCACTAATTGAGTTTAATTACCACCTTAATCAGCCACAGAACCTGTGTAATTAAAGGGATGAGGTGGCGACCCTGATGCTGGTTACTTATCTTCTGTGAGTCTTCAATGCCCAAAAGAAAGGAAAGAAAAGAAAACTGATTCAGCCATTACATCTAATGATTGGTAAGCTGCAATATAAAACATTTTTGGTTTTGGGTTTATTACCACTTTAACTGGCTAAATGACTATAGTTAACACAGTATTGGAGCCACACAGGCTTGTTCAAGCAGCAGATATAGCTCTCTAACTACTCTTGATAGCGGAACCAAAAATTTCAACTTTGGGTAAAGTTGGACTTTGCTTAGGGCGTATTTTTTGTCTATTGTTAATAGTAGTAAAAAGGGGGTTAGTATATGTTTTACTTCTTCCTCCTACTCAAAAAGTACCGTATGTAAAAGAAACTGCAGAATGATTATACGGGAAACTGTGACCCAGAAAAGTCACCTGCTCCAGAATAGAATAGCTAAGTAATATGCGGGTGTGTTAAAAATTCCAACCTTTTACAAAAGCCAGCTTGCTAGATAAAGGATGTCACTGCAGGAGTCAAATGAACATGCCAAAGTAATACTAATGAAAAGATGCTTAGTGTAAGTGCTGCATTTTCACCTGGGATTTCACACATAGAAGAAGATGCTTGACAAACATTGAATGCAATAGTTTTCTAGGTAGAGAAAAAGCTGTTGGTAATTGGTACAGAAGTGCAACATTCTTGAGTCAAGTATAATTGAAGAATCAAATTGATTGTAATATTATGTGCACTGAAACATTTGTCACAGAACCTTGCTTGAAATGTGTTACTCAAGCAGAATACGTTTTGCAGAGGGAGCTCCTTGAAATACTTCACTGTGACTTTGTTATTGATTGGTATGTTTCCAACTTTTGTGTCTTTTTAGAAAAGTGAAAATTTCATTGTAAAATTACCTACTCAATTCTACGGACTATAGAAAAAGGCAGCTTAAAGGAATCATTTATAAAAGTTAATTATTTACCCCCCAAAAAAAGGCTTTTCTTGACCGAATGCAATTTTAGGCTGTATGAGGCATATATCAGTCAGAAATTAAGCCCTAAAATACATACACACAGTGCTAGGCTTCCGTAATCTGGTGATCTGGGAACCTGAACCTGTTTTGCTGATCTGTTTGTCATGCAGGAGAGACATTTCCAAATATAACCACTATAGGCCTCTTGCTATCACTCATTTAGAGAAAACCTGACAAAGTTGGATGTCTATGATAGAAGTTAAGCTGTCATAAACCAGTAGAATGTCATTTGAATGTTAGTATGGAAATTCTAAAAAAAAATTGCCAGAGCATTTGATCTTTTCATCTGGCTCCTTTGAATTTCTTTGTCACTATGGTCAAAAAAGATTGTCCATTTGACCTCACTAACCATTAGGAAATCAAACTAGCATTCCTAAAATTAAATTTTTCTAACAAAAGTTGTACTGGCGTATAGCTAACTTTATTTGCGGCCATCTATATCAGTTTTAAGAACAACTCAAGGTTGTAGCTTTGTGTAGCTACATACTTCCAGCTCCTGTGCTCTGCAGTGCATCTTAGTGGGAGATTGGGGAATCCCTAAAAACTTCTATGAGTCTGAGTACTTCAGCTATAATGATATAAAGCAGAGTGCAGTGATCAAAAGTGAGTGGGCAACAGGGTAACAAATTGGACATCTGAAATATGAGCAAATATGGCTGTTTTAGATGGGCAAGTTTATTTGGGCCCCAAATCCCACTGTCCCACTCAGACTCAGACCCCTGCTCTCTAATCACCAGTCATGAAATGTGCTGGGTCCCCTTCTTTATCAACTCTTCTCTGGGCCTGGGGTGGTCCTCTGATGATGCAAAGAGCCCATCACATTAGAACCTCAGGGGGCAGTCCAATGATGTCCTGCACTCACAGTATCAGTCCTCAGTCTTCGAGGCTAAATGAAGGCACAATCTTGTGGCTAAAAGTACTCCGAATTGAAGGTAAGTATGGCAGCTTGAATTTCTATTTTACAATATACACTGGCAAGGTATACTATTTTCTGGTCAACCACCATGTGTGAAAATTTCCATTTGATCAGCACTGAAAGCTATAGACTGCAACGCTGATCAATGTATATTGATGGCAGGGAGGTCTCCCCGCTGTCAGAATACAATGACACAGCAGGAAGGATTCCCCCATCAACCTCAAATGTATGGATGGGGGAATCGGGTCAGTGTTTTTTTTCGTTCAATCCAGTGGTTGAACGAAAAAAAAAGACTAATTTATGGTCAGCTTTACTTGTGAACCCTTTACTTCATGGCCTCTCCTTCTATACATTGGACACTCTGAGACATACAAATATAAAATAACTATATATATATATATAACTATTTTTGTCAGTACTGAGAACCAAATTAGTCTTATCCTGAAATACAGAACAAAGGATGCACTGAAGATTGTGCTACCATTATTAAAGCACATCGGTTTCATCCTAATAAATGCCTTGGCTTTATGACCTTCGAAGACACCTGTCACGAACGATAATACTAAACTGTAAAATTACACGGTGGTGTTACCAATGGGTGCCTGTGTTTAGGGGAGTAGTTTAGATTCTTTTTTAGCTGTAATCTGTGGTGGCAGGTTTGCTTTAAGGAAGATGTCCAAGAGACTGGATATTTTATTTACAGCTACCTTTGGACACTCCATTATTAAATCAAGAGCTAAGAAAACTTAGCCCTCAAAACTGCACACCATTTGCAACATACTTCAGATGCTAGCCCATTGTTTGAATTGGAGTAGTGGCCAACTAAAAGTCTGTAGGGCTGACAATTTCAGTTAAAACAATGGACCAGGATTTGAAGTTCATGGCAAGGGGTGCACCGAGATGAGATTTTAATGTTCTTTAGCTATTAATTAATGGGTGGCCCAGAGATTGTTGCAAACCACAGAATTACACTTACCTTCCATGACACTTGTGATTAGTGAAAATTACATAATGATAAATTGTATTTCATGCCATGCATATAAGCACCATAGCAGCATACAAGAGTAAAGTGCTACTCCAGCCAAAGTCAACACAATTAAAACACATAGTCAGGGACTGTTTTACCCTCTGAAAGGGAAGCACATATGTAGTATCACCCTGACCCCCAGAAGCATCGTGGTACCTCCAGAGACAGGGGTGGGCCATCAGGGCTGAGTCCATGGCTAAAAGACTGGCCTGGAAGAACACTGGGCAACAGTCACTTTCTGTCTTTTCAAGTGTTTTCGTAGTCATCACACCCAAGGAGGAGAGAGTTAGGGATCTCAGAAACCCAAGCAGATCATTTACAGACTACTCCAGATCCATGTCCAACTTCACAGTGTCAGAACCTTTAAGCCTTCCTAGGAACACTGTAGGCAGCATCTCAGCTGGTTCACAGACTTTTCTCTCTTTTGCCGGTTTAGAGCCCTCTGTACCCTCTATTTCATAAGCTTCAATGCATCCTATCCAAGAGAGTCACAAGGCCCTTGCGAGAAAAAAGTATTTTTATCCTGGCTTTCTCCAGCAAGGTCCTCATTCTAGGTCTTGATCTTGATCCTGCAAAGCTTCCCCATTGATAGGTAGGGCATCCTTCAGGATCACTACAGGCCTATCTCCACATCCAGAGCACATGGTTGGCCCCACACAGGCTATGGGCCTAACAGGATAGATCAGTCCAACAGCACTTTCCAAAGCCGCTGTCTAGGGGAAGAAAGAGACCGCATTGGCTGCCCCAAATATTTATATCCTACCTCAGCATGCACCAGAGGCAGTCAGCTTTCTACTAGTTGGCTGATGGAAATATAAATATTCATAACTAAGTTTTACTGTGGAATCTCATACTACCAGTGATGCCTACTGGCAGCAGTGAGCAGCAACAGCTCCACTGAGTTTAGGGGAAAAAACAAATGATGAAATAAACTACAAAATTCAGCTTGGGCTGACTACCACCCAACATAGCTAAATTTAAGTAGTAGTCCCTGTTAAGGATAGGGTGCTACATGTACACTTGTCATACATAATTCTTGCTGTGTCTTATGCCTGCCTAGGTTGAGGCTTCTTACAATTTTTAGAAGCTACTGACTGTGCCAATGCCCTACCTCTTGCTCTTTTGAACACAACATCCTCCCCTTCCTGAACACTCCTCTTACATGGGTAGCTCCGCTACCTGCACTGCAGCTGATACAGTTAACAGTCCCATTCCAGGCATTATTTTAATTTCAACTGTTGTGTGGCAACACAATATAAATGAGATTTCAGGTAATTATATTAGTTGAACTGGAAAATGATTTACTGGCTTTAGTGGGAATAGAAAATGGAATGATGTTTCATACATTTGTACACATTTCTTAGATGTAACTTATAACCAGCCATTAGATGGTAAGGCTGTATAATGCGTTGTGACAATCATCTGTACAGAAAACAATACATTTCTGATCCGTTAAAAAGACACCTAATTCATTTTGTTCCAAATTCATGACATTATTGAAGTCATTCATGTCAGAGATGATAGCATTGTGTAATCTGGAGGAGTGAGGGGAGATTTTCTCATTTGTTCAGATTAAAATACAAAGCTGCCTTATTGCATAATGCAATGGCATTCCCTTCCAATATATGTACTCAGTGTAATGAATTGAAGACAAGTGTCATTTTCCTTTACTGTATAACTAATCTATGTCCACTCTGTGATCACCAATATGCTTTCTTTCCCTTGGAGTCTGGCAGGGACCTTGTTCACGATTTGTAGTTCTGGCAGGCAGTGCAGTATATGGAATTTTCCACATCTACTCTTCTGTAATTCATAGAACGTCTGGCAGTGGGCAATTTAATTTGCCGACAAAGCTAAGAACACAGGCGCTGTATGGCGCAATAAAAAAAAAAACTGGGCCTCTACTACCATTGTTAATAGACAGATCAGCAGCAGGTTGCATGTAAACAAGGTAGCAAAAATACCCCCATGTGGATGGGACATTGTATATGTATTTTTACCATTGTCCACTTGATCTACTCATGCTAGCCCGCTATTTTGGGCATTTACTACATGATTGTGTTTATACACTATTAATAATTGACTTACCTTTATACTTGACTTACCTTTTGATCTTGCATGCCCACCTCACTTAAAGTCCCAAACCCCTTCTTTTATTACCTATACCAGGGATGGAGATGTGCAAGGCACGTCTCATTTAAAGTCCCAATTTCTCCTCTTAATGCAAAAAAAAAAAGGCCTAGCACTTAAAACCAAGGGTTTCTTGTTAAAGCGGTTGTATGCCCTGGATGAAAAGAAAAAAAAAACTGTAAGGCAAAGGCATAATGAGCTAGTATGCATGCATACTAGCTCATTACGAAATACTTACCTTAGATCGAAGCGCCCGCACCGTCTCCCAGTCACCGCTGAGGGAGCTGACATGTCCCCTCTGCGTTTCTTCTGGGTTCGCGGCTCTGGCGCTGTGAGTGGCCAGAGCTGCAATGACGTCACTCCCATGCATTCACGGGAGTCCTCCGTTCTGGCAGCATCCTCCGGACCTTCAGAGCGCATGCACTGCTGACATCAGCGGCCGCATGCAAGGTGAATATCGCCTAAACCATACAGGTTTAGGACATATTCATTTTACCTACAGGTAAGCCTTATTATAGGCTTATCTGTAGGTAAAAAATGAGAAAGCAGACAATATGACCGCTTTAAATGTTTAACCCTAGCTAAGAAATAGAGGGGAAGGGTCAGGCTGCTGAAATCTGTCCACTTCCTGTCTATTTCTCAGGTGGAGGACACAACTGGAAGTGAAAATCTTCTCAAAAGAGCTGCAGACCACATTGATAACAGGTCTAGTACCTATCTATGGTTACCATGCAATTCTCGTAAATGTATTTTTGGTTCTGTTTTTTCAACTATTACTTATAAGAGATCAGCTAAACACATTTTGACCCCATTCATGCTGGAGTTAGAGCATTTTCAGGCATTTTTTAGGGGCCAAAACCACGTGTCTCTGCCCCAAAGAAGCTCATGTACTTTTTCGAGCTTCAAACAAGAGACTTCAAGCAACTAAATGCCCAGGTGTGAATGGACACCACTGAATATAATTTGAATCTTGATGTTAAATATTGAAGCACTTCATGAAACACACTTTAGATCTCTGGAGGTGTAAATGGGGTCTCAAGATCTAGCAGGAGATTGAACCTGGCAACCCCACCCTAAACACGTTTTGGATGAATTTCTGCTAAAATTCTGTTTTATAATACATATATAAATCTGCAATCAAGCCTTTGGCCTCATGCACACAGGATGTTTTTTGACGGTTTTGACAGAAGCTGTTTTTAGCTGCAGACGTTTTTTTCTACAGTCAATAAACCCTCCATCATGTTATCCTACATGTTCATGCACACATAGGGTATTATCAACTGTTTTTGGCAGGGACGTTTTTGAGCTGTAAAAAAAACCCAAGACCAGTGGGTTCTGAGAGACATTTTTAAGCTGTAAAAATGCTCGGCTAAAAACGCGGCTAAATTCCGATCCCCAACGTTTTTGGATGTTTTAGATCAATTGAGGGAAAATAAAAAAATGCTGGCCCTTTAAAAATGTGAAAAACACGCAAAAAACGCCAGTAACATAAGGCTAATAAATACTGAAAAAAATCACTGATAAGCTACTGACGTTTTTAGTACGTTTTTTTAAACGTCCTGTGTGCATGAAGCCTTAAAGTGGTTGTTAACCCATATATTTTGTAAGGACAGGGCACACACCAGTGATTCATTAAGAGTAAAATGTTAAAAAAAAACAAACAAATGTTATAACAAAAATATTATAAATCCTTCTTTTTTACTTTATAGCTTAGGTCAAGTGACCGTGTATCCTCTTTACAGCTCATTATGTCTTACATAGTTACATAGTTAGTCAGGTTGAAAAAAGACACAAGTCCATCCAGTTCAACCAAAAAGAAAAAAAAAAATGTATATACATATATATATACACATATACACATACACACATACAACCAAATAATCCCATATACAATCCTTCACCCACAGTTGATCCAGAGGAAGGCAAAAAACCCCAGCAAAGCATGGATCCAATTTGCTATAACGGGGGAAAAAATTCCTTCCTGATTCCCCGAGAGGCAATCGGATTCACCCTGGATCAACTTTACCTAAAGATGTTAGTACCCAGTTATATTATTTACATTAAGGAAAGAATCCAGGCATTTTTTAAAGCAATCAAACGTGCTGGCCAAAACCACCTCTGGGGGGAGTCTATTCCACATTTTCACAGCTCTTACTGTGAAGAAACCTTTCCGTATTTGTAGATGAAATCTCTTCCTAAATATTATAAAAA
>BLSH010064512.1:756544-775419 GCA_018402905.1 Glandirana rugosa
CTAACCGCATCCCGGTTACACCACGGGTATAAATTTTTGCCTAGTTTCAGAAATGGTTCATTGATATCTGGACAATCAAATTGAAGATATCGACCCTTCTATGACCTCTCAAATTATTTTCTGGTGTATCTACTCAAGAACAACCTATTTTTCTAAAATTCGTTGTCTGTCGTACCTAAGTACTTTCTGTCTTCAACAGTTTGTTTGGACTAAAGAAAAATACTCCTCCATTCATTTTGGAATCTGTCTCCCCACCGACACCTGCACCATATGAACCTAAAACGTTTTCGCAAACTGTGGCAAGGGGTGTGTGCCGATTACACATTCCATTTCAGATGTCCGAACCTTTCTAGTTAAACATTTACCTCTGTAGACTTTACCTTACACATTAGCCGTGTGTGGGGAACGGTGTCAAACGCTTTTGCAAAATCCAAGTATACCACGTCCACAGCCACCCCTCTGTCTAAGGTTTTACTTACCTCCTCATAAAAAGAAATCAGGTTTGTTTGACAACTTCTGTCTTTCATGAATCCATGCTGTCTGTTGCTTAAAATCTTTTTATCCAACAAGAACTCATCTATGTGGTCTTTTATTAAACTCTCCAGTATCTTCCCAGCTATAGAAGTTAAACTAACAGGTCTATAGTTACTTGGTAAAGACTTTGATCCGTTTTTAAATATGGGCACCACATTGGCCCTACGCCAATCCAGTGGTACTATTCCAGTCATTAAGGAGTCCCTAAAAATGAGATACAATGGCTTTGAAATGACAGAGCTCAATTCCTTTAAGGTCCGTGGATGGATGCCATCTGGTCCGGGTGCTTTATCTACCTTTATTCTGTCTAAATACTTCTGGTCTTGGCTAGACCTTAGCATGTCACATGCTTTGGTGACTGTGGGGTAGAATTACTAAAGGAAAATAGGTTGCTCACTTGCAGGTTAGCTGTGCTGACTTCCATCATCCAGTCATGCGCAAGCAAAAAGTAGTTTGTTTTATTTTCTTTGCACAGAATTAGGTATTCTTTGTGATATCTCACCACATTCACTAAGATGGGCAACAATTCCTTTGCAAAGTGCAAGTTCCATAATAAAGTGAATAGCCTTCTTTCCTTTAGTAAGCAAGCCCCAGTGTATTACCTTTTGATAGACCCTTGAGGGGTGGATCATATGCTTGACTGACAACACACTCTGCTCTGCCTGGCCAGCAAGGAAGACATGAAACGGTGTCACCAGGACATGTGATGTACTGAGTTTTCCATGGGTGCTCAACCTGTGACCCACCAGCTGTTGCAGAACTGCAATTCCCATGAGGCATTGCAAGGCTGATAATTACAAGCATGACTCCCAAAGGCAGAGGCATGATGGGACTTTGAAGTTCCACAACAGCTGGAGGGCCACAGGTTGAGCACCCATGTATATGATCTAAAATAATGAAACAGTTCTTACTAGAAGAAATGCGAAAACCATGTCTTGCGAAAACCAACCCCACTGCAAAACTGTATCATTTGCTACATACTCTCTGCTGTCTTAGGCTTGAATTTGGGTTACACACACCTGTCTTACGAAAACCAACCCCACTGCAAAACTGTCATTTGCTATATACTCTCTGCTGTCTCAGGCTTAAAGTTGGGTTACAAACACCTGTCTTACGAAAACCAACCCCACTGCAAAACTTTGTCATTTGCTATATACTCTCTGCTGTCTCAGGCTTGAAGTTGGGTTACAAATACCTGTCTTACGAAAACCAACTCCACTGTAAAACTGTATCATTTGCTACATACTCTCTGCTTTCCCAGGCTTGAAGTTGCTCATTTGAACATCAGTTTCACCTCCTTCTATGTAAAGTTGTAGATTAAAATATCACACACAATTCATGTTACACTTTCTTATTAGTTAAAAGACAATACCTTTGCTGATGTATCTCTATATGCAACTGATAGTCACTCCAGCCAGACAGATGTCAGAATAATACAATTATTGGTACATTAAGTCAACAACTGCTAAACTGCCCGATAAAGCGTTTCCATTCTGTAGAAAAACTTCCATTTCCTAACGATTCTTGACAAGTATTGATCCCATTGTTTCCTTTGTTTGATAGGACAGTGTTAAATACAAGCAATTAGCTCATCTCCTGTTCTATACTACTTTGTTTCACCAGTCCCAGCACAACAGGATGCATCCACTCAGCAGTGCTAAATTCAATTTTCAATTAAAATATTAGATTTCATAGCATTTCAACATCCATGGAGTGAATTCAATGAAGAGCCTGTTTTTTTATCTTAGTTGATTTTAATTAAATATCTTATCATGAAATATTCGTGTGATCCCTAATCACCTGCATTGACCTGCCCAAAAAATAATGTCCTTGGCATTTTGTTGTTGCAGAGATATGTATTAGAAACTTAACCTCAAGTTTAAAGTATACCCTTTCAATGAGAAAAAAGGGAGTAATTCCCTCTGTACACAAGTATCTATGCCAGCAGCAACCTAAGGACAGAATCTTCCTACTTGATCTTAACCTCAGCTTTCTTACCTTGGATTGAGGAATGCAACACTATCTTTATGTACTAGGTGAACAATTCCATGTACTTGCTTGTGTAATAACTCACTTTAAACACTTTTATATATTGAATGAAATTGCATTAAAGTGGTACTGCGGGCACAGGTTGTTTTGTACATCATGATGTGTAAAGGAATGACGTAAAGTAGAACATTAACCTTTAAAAAGTCAAGGCCTAATGGAAAGCAGTGCCCTCACTTTTGTTGGCCATTTACAGAACATCTTGTATTCTGTGAGTGGGTAACTTAATGCACGGCGTTCTGCAAATAAACTTGGGGAGGGATACAGAAAAGCGACACTAGCAATGCAGTCAGTGGGGCCAGCAGCATTCATATCTGGCGTGGGCCGGAAGTACAACAGGAGCTGTACTATATAGCAGAATGAAAAGTGTTGATTTTAAATTACCGTCAAGCAATCTGGTCATTTATTATAATTTAGAAAAGGTAACTCATTTATTCATCATAATTTACAAAAAGCTATGTGCCTGGTGTTGCACTTTAGAGTGTATATAAAGACGAAACCCCTTTTTAATTTTTGATTGGGGGGAAAAATCATCCAATTGGGACACTTGGTCCAGTGAAAACTGTGCAAGAGAGACTATTACCATAGATGTTGGATCCTCCCGATCGTACGACTGGAGGATCAATATGAGCTTATGTGGTATCCATCTCAGGGACCAGTCGTTACTCCAAGTGTATATTCTCCGTAATGTTGAACCTGTGGCGGATACCATATAAGCTCGATTGATCCTCTGGTCGTACGATCGAGTGGATCCAACATCTCTGGTAAGAGTCCACCTTGTAAGTGGATAAAAAGGCTCCGGACGGCCGCACTCCAATATAAGATTTTAATTGCATCAGGTCCACAAGGTACAGACAGGAATTATTGCTTTAGCAATAATTCCTGTCTGTACCTTGTGGACCTGATGCAATTAAAATCTTATATTGGAGTGCGGCCGTCCGGAGCCTTTTAATCCACTTACTTGTCTCAGTACATTGAGCCTGCACCCTCTGGGATTGTGTGATTAACTATTGGAGCCAGGAGGTTTGGAGCTGTCTAACTCTCACTATCTTGAAGAGTCCATCTTGTCTTGTGATTGGATCAGGTTATGCTCATCATTGGATTTGGACCCATTTGATATACGTTATTGAATTTTGGAGAATTTGTTTTTGTGCACACCTTTTCACACTGTATGGACTATTTTGGACTACACCTTTATATATATATATATATATATATATATATATGAATACTTGAGTTTTTTGATTGGAATTGTTTAATTTCACACAACACGTCACAGGTTTACTAATTTTATCTGTCTGCACCATTGTTAGTGCTACACCTTTTGTTTGTTTTTATATTTTCAGCATTATATGGTCTAATGCGGTGTATGCAGCTTAGTTTCCCTTTTGCGCATTAGTTTCCTTATTTATATGTGCAAGAGAGTATTTCCTTAAAGCGGAGTTTCGCCTACATAAATTTTTTTTTTTGCTGGCATCCACCTAGTTAGTATTCATTACATAAATAAAGTAATTGATGGCTTTAAATCCGGGTAGTCTTCCTATTTATTTTGTACTTACATTGCTGATTTTTTCTCTACTGGGAGTTCCCATCTTAGCTGTGGGCTTGTGAAGCCCACTCGCACCCTTCTCAAGTCTCTTCCTGGATAAGGTGCATGCTGGGTAACTAGCATGCACCTCTCAATCTCCAGTGTATGTCTTGTTGCCATAAAAGCAGGCAGCGACGGAGAAAGGTCATGCCCCATTGTTATGGCAACATAGATAACATGTCTCTTCCCCACAAAATCGCGTAATTTCTTGTCTGGAAATAACGCGATTTTACAGCTCAGGGATGCCCACAGACTCATGGGAAATGATGACACATCTCCCATGAGCCCAGGCGAGGCAGGAAATGATGCGGAGCTCCATGGATCAGGAAGTGGAAGATTATAGGGACCACATAGCAACAGGGCACTTAGGGTGAGTATAATTTTTTTTTCCCAAAGGTGATTCATCATGCATAGAGGATTTGAAATATATAAAGATGTATTTGTGCGTGGAACTCCGCTTTAAGTTTGGAGAGTTTCTCATTTCCTATTGTGCCCAGGGGAAGGAAATGAAGGGAGATCTCCTCAATAGAACACAGATGGCAGAAAAAATTATGAGTTTTAATTAATCGGAAACTAAAGAAAAAAATGCCCCTAGGTATATTTCATTGTGACATAATCGCACTACTCAGTACAACAGCACCACCTGTCAAGTAGGCTTTCTTTGTCTCCTCAATGTCTCTTTGTGGCATCTGCAGTTGCTTTATGCCGTGAATCAAAAAAATAAATACAATTTAAAAAAACAGGCAATCTACTTGGTCTTAGTAAAGGCTCTCCAGTAGGGTGATGTAAGAGGACCAGGCTCTGGCCCCCTGTGCTGCTACATTCCTGAAATTTCTATCCCAGCTAACAAAATCTCTATTCCATTGTCTCTTCTTCGGATATAAATATGCCTAACTACAAAGAAACTCATTATGGTAACATCTCATAGTGCTATTTTAGTTAAACTCCAGCTAAAACATGTTTTTATTATAAATAAAATGGAGAAAAGTTAGTATCTTTGTAAGTTCTTTTTTGTTGTTGGGTCTCCACTTGGGAGATTCACTCTCACTTACTGTTCCAAAGACTGGGTGACAAGAAGTGACCGATAGGCATAAAGAAAGTAGCAAAGACATTTTTTAGTAGAAAGTAGGACAGGGGTGTCAAACTCAATTTGATTGCGGACCACAACAGCATTATAGTTAACCTCAAAGGGTCAGTTGTATCTGTAAGACTAGATGTCAGAGTACTCCACCCCCCTTACATCAAGATCCCCCTTCCCATTCTCACAAGCCAAGAGTCCCCCACTCTCCCTTACATCATAGTGCACCCCACCTTATCTTGTGCTGCTGTTGGGAAGAAGTTGGGGGTAGGAGCAGGGAAGTCTGGAGGAGGACTGGAGTCAGGTTAATGCTGAGATCAGGGGAGGTGGAGAGGAGGGGGTGCTGTGGCTGCAGAGAGGCACAGGAACTGTAGGAGTTCTGTCTTCCTCTCTGCTGCCGACAGCTGAGACAGGGAAGGGGTGGGGCAGATACAAGCCTCTTCATGGCTGCATGAAGAAGTGCAGGATCTGGTATAGGAGTTCTGTCCTCCTCTCTACTGCTAACTGCTGAGACAGTATGAGTGCAATGAGGGGGTTACCATAGCTGCAGGAGAGGTGCAAGGGCCATATGAAATGGCCTGAAGGGCCAGTTTCGGCCCCCAGGCCTTGTGTTTGACACATGTGGGTTAGAAATTTTGCTTCTTGATAAGGACTTGAGGACCATTGCCTAATCATGTAGCACAAGGGTTGTAGCTATTTCAGAACCGTGTGGACCCCAGGGAACCCTGTTTTTTTGCCTCTCACTTTTTGTTTACTCAGTAGACCTGCCTATGCCCATAGACCAGTACTTTGCCTTCTTTATACATACAGTCAGGTCCATAAATATTGGGACATCGACACAATTCTAATCTTTTTGGCTCTATAAACCACCAAAATGGATTTGAAATGAAACGAACAAGATGTGCTTTAACTGCAGACTTTCAGTTTTAATTGATGGTATTTACATCCAAAGCAGGTGAACGGTGTAGGAACACATATTGATTTCAGAATTAATTGCAGTTGTGTACATTTAAATACACGTTATTTAACCACTTCCCGACCAGCGCCGTAAATAGGCGATATTCGGGTTTGAGCGGCTCTACCGGGACATAGCCTGCAGCTGCAGGCCATATCCCGGTATCATTTTTTAGAGCGGACGGTCGGCTATCCAGGGGTAAGGACCGATCCAGCTCGGGAGCCACTCGGTCGTTACCCCAGGGGGCGGGAGGGGACATCCCCCCCTCCCGCCGCTCTTCTCCAGCCTCCCGTCCCACCTGGAGACCGGAGCGACGATCCGGCGCGTCCACCGGCTAGAAGGAGACCTGACAGAAGCCGTATCGGCTCCGATCAGGTCTCCTTCGGCAAATTCCGGAAGCAACGTCACTTCCGGTTTACACGGTGGCTAACGGCGCCAATTTTTAAAAAATGACAGTATTCAGAATCGCCGTTTTTGGCAATCTGAATACTGTGAAGTGCAAAGGAGGGATGAGGGGTCTTTTAGACCCCCCGGTCCTCCAAAAAAGAGTACCTGTTACCATATATTACTATCACAAGGGATGTTTACATTCCTTGTGATAGCAATAATAGTGATCAGGTTTTTTTTTTTAAAGGAACAGTGCTATAAATAAATAAATAAATAAAATTAAAAAAAAAAAAAAAAGATTTAAATCGCCACCGTCCCCGTGAGCTCGCGCAGCAAAGAAAGCGCATACATAAGTCGCGCCCACATATGAAAACGGTGTTCAAACCACGCATGTGAGGTATCGCCCCGATCGCCAGAGTGTGAGCAATAATTCTAGCAAAAGACCTCCTCTGTAACTCTAACCTGGTAACCGTTAAAAATTTTGAAAGCGTCGCCTATGGAACTTTTTAAATACCGGACTTTGTCGCCATTCCGCGAGTGCGCGCAATTTTCAGCCGTGTCATGTATCGTATCTATTTACTCGGCGTAACATCCTCTTTCACAATATACAAAAAAATTGGGCTAACTTTACTGTTGTCTTATTTTTTAACTCAAGAAAGTAAAATTGTTTTTTTTTTGTGCTTGAAAGACCGCTGCACAAATACCGTGTGACAAAAAGTATTGCAACAATCACCATTTTATTCTCTAGGGTGTTTGAAAAAAAATATATAATGTTTGGGGGTTCTAAGTAATTTTCTAGCAAAAAAAAATGTTTAGCTTGTGACCACCAAATGTAAAAAAGTGGTCCGGTTGGTAAGTGGTTAAAGAAACCTTTAAGAGAGAATATGGAGCTTGTTGAGTGTTCCTGCTTAAAAAAAGAAGTCTCACCACATATATGTTTCTGCGTCCTGTCCCCTAGGGGGCAAAGTGCTTTTGGCACTTTGTCCTGTTCAGATTTGTGTAGGAGATCCAGAGCTACCGTGGTTGATACCACTGCTCTGTAGGAGATGAATGCTTAATGAGAAGTGATTGGCAGCACCATCACAATAAAAGCATAGGAAAGGGGCATGTCAGCCAGGGGACAGAGTGGATGGCCAGGGAGGACAGATGAAGCAGACAGCATCATTAAAATGACAAGTTATTTTTCATTATACACTGTTCTCGAGTCACTGTAGGTGTGCTCATTGCAGAGGGGGTGATAACATACAGCGTGCTGCTTAAGCTTCACAAAGGGAACCCCCAAAAATTGGGCTTCAAGCAGGGGAGGTACTCACAGGAATTAATAGTAGCCAGAACAATGTGACTTACTGGAAACGTGTTAAGAATTCCTTTTTACAAAGAAAGAGAAGTATCTAAATATGAAAAAATAGTTTCGCAGTTAAAGCTGAACTCAGAGGAAAACATAAATCCTCCTTTATAGTGGGGCTGTCCCCACACTACAAGGATTAAATGCTCATTTAGATCTAGGGTACCAGGGGGACTCCTTCCCTGTCAGAATGCATACATTATCTCACAAAAGTGAGTACACCCCTCACATTTTTGTAAATATTTTATTCTATCTTTTCATGTGACAGCACTGAAGAAATGACACTTTTGCTGTCCCCTCAAAATAACTCAACACACAGCCAGGGGCGTATCATGAAATTAGTGGGCCCGTGTGCAAGCCCACACCGCACCGATCATCCCCGGCTGTCAACCAGGGAGAGATCATCCATGGGTGCAGTGTGGGTCAGAGCACAGTGGGCCCCCCACCCCTCAGGGCCCGTGTTCAGTGAACACCCTGCACCCATGGATGATACACCACTGCACACAGCCATTAATGGAATGCTGTTTTTTCAGCATGATAGTTCCACAGAAGCCAGTCCTCCTGCTGAAGCACCCATAACTGAAAAATGTGTTCGCTTTTAATATCTGCATGGAGTTCATTTTAATATAAACGACAGAAAGTGTATAACAATCAATTGAGCTAATGATGTGTCAGGTTATTGCAAGACTGTATAATAGAGTTGTTCCACCTAGCAGATCCACTGCAGAAATAATCACAAGCAAAACTAATGTGCTTAACAGTTTCCATTTAGAAACCGGATCTAATGAAGGCCAGTTATGAGTTTTTTGGATCCCGTGAGGAACATTGCTTTTGCTGACAGCTTGGCAGTTTTCATCTTTCATTACCCAGCTTCACAGAACAGTTTTATAACATCAGTAAAATGGGCAGTGAATCACTAACTAATTGAATGTTCTCATATCATCTTTTGGCGGATGTTGCATTCCACATACACGCGCCTGCATACGCACACAGCACACATCCTCTGCACTGAGAGGCGGTTTTGAGATGAGATTTTAAAAGGATTTGATTATCAAAACGTATCTACAGCAATCCACCGTTGTACTGTATATTACGTGAACACACGTTGTAAAGCTTTGGGGATACAACAACCTAGAGGTGAAGTTTTACAATGATGCGTGGCATTATGGAGTATCTGGATGCATTTATGCTTAATATTGGTTGCAGTCAGAGAAGCGAATATTAGGACCTAGATATTGTTGTTTAATGTTCACAAAGTACATGTCTTACAGAGGAAAAAGTAGTCGTTTCCAACACTAGAGGACCTTCAGGATAACGGGCAACCGGAACAACAAGGGGTAGGAGACCAGATGTGTGCTGCCCCCCTCGGACGGGGTAATCCGAAAATTACTATAAAACAAAACAGAAGGAAGGCGCACACACGTAGTGCATTACCATAAAAAATTTTAATGGAAGTGAAAAAGTTAAAAATGAATACTCACAAAATGAGTCACAAAGCCATGACAAGACGATACAATTGAATAAAAAGGCACAAGGTGGGGTATCAACTGACGCGTTTCGGGGCACACCCACTTCCTCAGAGCTGTGCTAATCTGGACTGCCAGACCGAGTAATATATATATATATATATATATAAAATGACCAGGAAAGACTGATGGTTCAATCACTTTGTCAATTGCCAATCATTCAATTCATTAGCTAATTAATTTGGGTGGGTACACAGAAACACCCAGGAGCACACACACAAAAAAAAAACGAAAAAAAAAACAAAACAAAAAAAAAAACCCGGAATTAGAAAATTTGGATATTAGGACCTAGATATTGTTGTTTAATGTTCACAAAGTACATGTCTGTCTATTGTAATTACAACCGTTTGTGAATGCATGGTCCAACCTGTATGAGTTCTTGCATTTACTTCTTTTGATGGAAACATATGCACATCTCTGCTTAAGGGCTCCTTCATTTAAATGGGCTGAAATCGTGCCGGACAGGTAGTGCATGCATGCAAACGCACAGCAACCAGATTGCATGGCATCGCTGTACAGTGCGATCCGATGCAGGCAAGCGCACTGTTTTCAACCTGAGTTTGGGTTGTTAAAGTAGAACGATAGGCAAACCTTTTTTTTTTCCATTTTTGAATAGAGCAAGGGAGAGATACAACACCTGCCCCATTGGAGAGATTTCCCTTCACTTCCTGTCCCATAGCCATACAGGAAGTGAGAGGAAATCCCTGCAAATTAAGGGAATTCCTTGGGGTCGTCAGAACCAGTGTCCCCATTGGAAGATTTCTCCTCCATTACTTTTCTGGGGAAAACCCAAAATGTAGGAGTTTCTTTTACGTTCACTTTTAATGATAATGGTGAACAGGACAAATAGAGAGAGTGGATCTCCTTAACTCTAATCCCTCTGCAATTTACCCAAAACTAAAAAAAAAGTTTTGCCTTTAGTTATACCTTAAGTTAACACTGACACCCGCTGCAGATCACAAGTGCAGTGTGTTTTTAACGTGCTCAATGGTCCCCAAAGAAGAACTTAAAGGAGAAGTACGGCCTAAGCTTGTTTGGCTGTACTTCTCCTGTGGATCACAAGAGTGCAGTTGCTTGTTGGGTAATATGGGTTTATGAGATTTAAAATCTTTGCAATCTAGATTTTGCAGTGTCCCATATTTTTGGAATTGGGCTTGTACTAGCAGATTTAGATACACAAATTGTTGGTCAAACTCCAGCTAACACTTTTAAGCAGTTAGAGCAACAGTTGTGTTCCTTTTTGGTATAAAGGTTTTACATAAATAAAAGCTGATCATTTAAATCATCCCTGTCATCAATAAGTGCCCGTTCACATAGGGGCGACTTGCGATCCGACTTGAGTTGCCTCAAGTCGCCCCAAGTCGCTTGACATTTGAAATCCCATTGAAATGAATGGGAGCCGTCTTAATATACACGACTGAAGTCATTCTGACTTCAAGGCGACTTCTGAAAAGGTTCCTGTACTACTTCTAGGCGACTTCTATCTGACTTGTGCCCATAGGATTCAATAGAAGTCGCCTCCAAGTCGGATCCCCATCTACATGGAAGCGACTTTACAGTATAAAGAAGAGAATTTAATTTTAGGCAACCCCCTCCCTCCCTTCTCTGATTGGTCAAGGCAAAGTCGCCTGGCAAAAGTCGTGTTGTAAAGTCGCCTGAGGTCCTTGAAGTCGCACTGGAAGTCGCACTGGAAATCGCGCTGAAGTCGCCTAGTGAAGTCGCGCTGACGTCGGGTCGCCCCTATGTGAATGCAGGCTAAGAGGTTTGTCTCAACCGTCTATCTGCTACATCTGCAGGATCGCTTGTTCTATTGAAAAACAACAGACTTGCTGGATCACCAGGTGAAAAACAAAAGGGGAAAGATAGCCTAAAAAAGAAAACGAATGTAGCCATCACAACAAGTGGCGTAACTAGAACCTTCAGGGCACCCAGTGCAAGAAACCATGAAGAGCCCCCCTGACCCCCAGCCAGGGCCCTTACCTCCGAGCCTGGTGGTGGAACGCCAGGGCCCAGTCGCAAGTACAACCTTTGTGACCCTGGTAGTTCCACCACTGTTGTCAGTAGTTTTTTATTTTGTTATTTCATTTTTTACCATTTTTTATACACTATTATAATTTATATTTATTATTATTATTTTTTTTTTTTTACATGTTTTTTAGAAGCCCTGTTGGGGCTGCATTTAGAAGAATCAATCTTTACATTTTCCTCCTGCAGCCGCTGAATGCCTGCTTCTCCTCCTCTCCCTTTTGCAGGCATTTAGTGGCTGCAGGAGAAAAATGGAAAGATTGATTCCTCTATATGCAGCTGCCCCTGCCACTGCACTTATTCACTTATTTCCTTGTACAGTAAAACCTTGGATTGTGAGTAACACGGTTAACGAGTGTTTCGCAAATCGAACAGTTTTTAAGCTGTCTCGCAAAACGATCAGGATTGAGCCTCTGTGCATGCAGTACTGTATGTGGCCAGAGGTGGGGTGCTGGTGAGGCTCGGAGACTCTCGGAAACCATCGAAAATACTCGGAAATATCGAAAGTATCAACAGTTCCCAAGCGTTTCCGAGCCTCAGCAGCGCCACCACATCTCTGGCCACATACGGTATTGCACACACTAACACCCCCGTACCTATGGCCACATACAGTACTGCATAGACAAGCAGTCACTGTGGAACTAATTATCTGAGTTTCCATTGTTTCCTATGGGGAACCTTGCTTTGATATACAAGTGATTTGGAATACAAACATTCTCCTGGAATGGATTATGCTCGTAATCCGAGGTTCCTCTATATTATCAAATAAAATGAATACAGACCCCTCATGGGAAACAGGTTTAATACTGGCCAAATGGTTCTCTTATTTTCTTCTCAATCATTATTAATTACAGAAGATTGCATAAACCTTAAATCAAATATTACATAACATTATATCAAAGACCTACTAGAACGATTCAACACCCATACAGAAATGAGATAGCTGACTCATACAGAAGTATGTTGCACAAAGTTGTTGTATGAACTCTTTTTTTGCAAACTGAAGGAAAAAATAAATTTATGTGCTACTACTTGACAGGAAGTCAGCTGTGTGGTTAAAAATATTTGGCATGCACTCAGGAATTTTCTTTCGGCTGGGTGGGATGAAGAAATAGCCATTCGTTTGTGCAAGGGGGGCTCACTGGATTGATAAAATAACAGAATCTACATCAAAGTGTGTTCTCATACACTATTAATTACCACTGATCAACACTAACCACCCCATACCAGTGCCATATCACACCTTTACTTGCAAACATTGCATTGTTGATAGATGCTAGCTATGACCGAGTTGTGGAATAGGGCTGGCTTCGAGAGAATTCTGATGTTGGGTGGTAGAGTTCTTAGAGCAACAGTGGACTCATACCATAAGACAAGGGAATTCAGTTTTGTGACTAGTTTAAGTAAAAAAAGTGGCTTTGGACAACATCTTCCTCATTACTATTATACCAACCTTAAAGACTAAGTGCACCTTAGAAATTAGACTATGCAGTCCAGAGGCCCCATTGTGTTAAAAACACTGCGCTGCAGTATGGCAATATTGTCCTCATGAGGTGCACCCCCAAAGGCTGCCAGAAAAACACCCACTGACATGGTCAGCCCACCCTGGCCAATTTCTGTAAATTTCTGACCATAAGGAGATTGCTCCCAGCATCCCAAGAGAGAGTGTACTTCCATGTAGCAGCAGAGGCTGAGAGAGAGAGAGCGCACTGCGTGCGCTCATAAGTAAGCCAGCTCTCCATCACGGGACTGTACGGAAAACCATTATGGCAAAACAGGGTAAAACATCACAAGTGCAGTCAGCTTATGTGTTTCTGCCCACAAAGGGCCTTAATCATAGCTAACTAGACAGCATGATAGGAAGATCCGGCACAGGTGAATAATAAAAGACAATCAAGCAATTATATATAATAAAAGACAATCAAACCACTTTGTACCACCTGTGCCATATCCTCCTTGGTGGAGGTGGTGTTTTTAAATGTGGGTAGTATCGTGCTGTCTAATTAGCTAAGATGAAGGCCCTTTGCGGGCAGAAACATGTAAGCAGATTGATGTATGTGATGTTTTACCTTGTTCTGCAATACAAGTTTTCTGTACAGTCCCATGGTGGACTGCCGGCTTACTTAGAGAATATTTAAATCCAACAACATTTCATATTCTTGGTATATGCCTGTTGTACCATGTACTTGTAAAAAAAAAGAATCCTGCTCTCATTGTTTTGTTTCATTTGTGTGAAATCCCTAGTGTTCCTGCCAGTCCATCTGCCTTCCTATTAAAAACTTACCACACTAGGCATGGTAACTTAGCGTAGTCAGTTCTTAGCACTTAGCCTGCTCTCCTCCAATGATTAGACTTGTGCTGACCCGCCCTCCCCCCTGCACAGCCATTCACTCAGAAGATCAGTGTGCTGCAGTTTCTCCTCCCCCAGCTCTCTAAGAACCTTATGCAGCTGAAAACAGAGGGAAGGTGATCACTTATAAAAAAAAAGGGGGGTGGGGGGGGGTTATTTACAATGTTTTTTTATGTATACACAATTGTTTTGCCTTTTCTATTTTAAACTGAATGGGTTGTTTTACCAGGTGAGGGTTTACAATCACAGCTGCAGCACCTGTCTTCTCCACATACCCAATACAAACCTGGGTAGAAGTTGTTTGTTGTACTGCGTGTGCTTAGGGTTGGAACGCAGAAGTGTGCTCTCTCCTGGAATGCTAAGAGTGAGCCCCTGAATGTTGGGGTCTCCCAGATTTTCAGGATGGGCTGATCGTCTCAGTGAGAGCTTTTCTGGCAGGCTTTGGGGATGTCCTTACATTGCCTAATAAGAACACTATTGTAATACTGTGATTTTAACGCACTGGGGCCCCTAGTCTATTTTCTATAAGAGAAGGTGAACTGAGCCTTTAGGCCTCATGCACACTGGACGTTTTTACAGCTGCTGTTTTTGGCTTCAGACGTTTTTTTTGTACAGTCCATAAACTCTCCAGCTTGTGTTCATGCACACATAGGCTGTTATCAGCTGTTTTTGGCTGGGGCGGTTTTTGGCTGTAAAAAAACCCCCAAAACTAGTGGCTAAAAACTCTATTGCAAAAACGCTGAAAAACAGTGAAAAATTCACTGCAAAGCTATTGGCATTTTTATAATGTCATTATAAAGTCCAGTGTGTATGAGGCCTTAAAGTGGTTCTAAAGGCTGAAAGTTTCTTTACCTTCATGCATTTCATGCATGAAGGTAAAAAAACCTTCTGTATGCAGCAGCCCCAGCCCACCCAATCCTTACCTGAGCTCCCTCCGATCCAGCAATGTTCACGGCCTTGGCTGTCCCGGGACTCTCCTCCTCATTGGCTCCCACTGCTGTCAATCACAGCCAGTCAGCCAATGAGGAGAGGGAACGGTTGGGGGGTTGGGCTGAACCGTGGCTCTATGTGCCTTACGGACGCATAGAGCAGCGGCTCAGTAGCAAGCATGCAGCGGCGCCCCCCAGGGTTAGAGGCTTTCTCTGAGGGCACTGCTCGAAGGGGAGGAGCCAGGAGCGCCGACGGGGAACCTGAAAAGAAGATTGGAGCTGCTCTGTGCAGAACTGCCGCACAGAGCAGGTAAGTATAATGTTTTTTTTTAAAACTAAGCTTTAACCACTTGCCGACCGCCATACGACTATAAGCGGCAACAGTGTGCCTCTGTCCCGCGAATCACTGCTTATAGTCGTGACTTTTGTGCACGGCGGCTAGGGGGCGAGTGCACGCTCCCTGAGTGGGTTGGGTAGACTCGGATGTCCGCTGGGGACTTGCAATGCCCTGTGACAGGGCCAGAACAGGGAACTGCTGATGTAAACACGCCGGTTCCCTGTTCTGACAGGCGGCATGTCAGAGATCTACTGATCCCTGTACTCGGGATCAGTTAGATCTCTGGTAGCCCAGCCCCCTCACTGCCCCCTGCAGGTTAACCCCTTCACTGCCAACAACATTTACACAGTAATCAGTGGATATTTAAATTTCTGATTGCTGTATAAATGTCATTGGTCCCAAAAAAGTGTCAAAAATGTCCGACATATCCGCTGCAATATCGCAGTCCCGATAAAAATCGCGGATCACCGCTACTACTAGTAAACAAAAAAAAAAATTGTAAAAACGCCAGAAATTAATTCTCATGGTTTGTAAACATGGCAACGTTTGTGCAAACCAAATCAATAAATGCCGATTGTGATTTTTTTTTACCACAAATATGAGGAAGAATATAAATCGGCCAAAACCGATGAATAAATTAGTTTTTCATATTTTTTTTTTTTTGGATTTGTATTTTAGCAAAAAATAAATATTGGTTTTTTTTTTGCACAGTTGTCGCTCTTTTTTTGTTTATAGCGGTGATCAGAAATGACGCAGAGGTGATTAAATACCACCAAAAGAAAGCTCTATTTGTGGGGAGAAAAAGAACGCTTGGGTACAACGTCGCATGACCGCGCAATTGTCAGTTAAAGCGACGCAGTGCTAAGTCGCAAAAAGTCCTAACATGAGAAATCCTTCCGGTCCTTAAGTGGCTAATACCACTTTAATTTGGAATATTTTTAGCTTTAACACTATTTTGTCTCTTCGCCATAAGTTCCCATTATCCTTCTTGTTTAGTGGCCCCAGGCTCACAAGACTCCTACTGGACAGGAAGAGTATCACTATCATGCAAGTTTTTTTTCACACTTTTTGGCTTCACTGTTTCACGAGGTGTCCTTTTTTCCCCTGCTGGCTGTCTAGCCTCCATCTAATCTTTCACTGTCTGTCCATCACTATCTGGATAAATATTACATGACAGCAGCATGCTGTGCTTGATGCTTAAATGTCCCTTGTCATTCTCAGCAGTGATGAACACATGGTACTTCTCCATCGTCACCAGTTACCATGGAGATGTGTCTTGCAGTGGAATTCAACCCACACAGACTTGAGTCAGTCATTTCATGACCCAGGCCTGGCACCTTGTCCTTTAACCCCATTATGTTTTTGTATACTACATGTGTATCTAGACATCCCACGTTTTGTGATTCATTTCTCAATTGCTGAAAGTTTTCTTAGCTTCAGCTATTAAAAAAAAAAAAAAAATCTTCTTTGTTCATTAATGTTATACCAGCCTGTATGAAGGGTGCCAGTACCCTGAAGCATGGAGATGTATTGGAGCTCAGTGTACACAAGGCTCTGTTTGTTATACAAAGCTAAATAGCCATTTATTATGTACATTATTGTGTAATCTCTTATATAATTTGGTATTGCACCAAACATATTTAAAGCAGTATTCAACCCCTAAACAAAATGTAATAGATTGCAGCCTACCAATCTTGAAAGTGTTACTATATCCACAACAGTAAAATCTGTCTGTATATGCAGCATAGCATGCTTGTTATACTCACTGTGAAACCTAAGGGGTTAATCCTCTGCATTGCGTAAAAAGGCTGTTTTATCCTGTATGCCATAGATCTTTCCCTCCCTGCACTGTCTATCTGGGGAAGGCCAGCTTAAAGCGGAGTTCCACCCATTCCACCCAAAAGTTGAACTTCCGCTTTAAGACCTCCTCCCCAGCTCCGGGTGCTGAAACTGAGCTTTTGGGTAGGAGGGGGGGATACCCAATTTTTACGGGCACTTACGCTCCGGTCACCTTAGGCGATTGGAAGTGGAAGGTCTCCTTTTCCCTCCCTCCCAAAGTCTTCTGGGACACAGGACAGGTCCTAGAAGACTTTGGGACCAATCACAAAGCGCAGCGTCGCTCATGCCCATCCGTAAGACCGTGGCCGGATGAAATCCGAGACTCCGTGCGGCCCCATCGCTGGACCGGGAGACAGATAAGTGTCTGTTTATTAAAAGTCAGCAGCTACACTTTTTGTAGCTGCTGACTTTTAATAAACATTCGGAAAGGGTGGAACGCCGCTTTAACACAGACAGGGTAGTCCTCCTGCAGGTGCTCAGTTGTGTCTTTTATGCTGGAGAGAACATGTACTTGTGACCTGGCTATCTCTGAGAACATGATATTGACATCACGCATGTGGGCGTGTATACAGGCTCTAGTGGAAATCTCCTCCTACCTGAAATCTCAGCACTGGAGAAACTGCGGCAGTTTAATACTGACCGTGGTATACAGATCAGAGAAAAAAGTATATAGTGGCAGTATTTTAATGTAAGAAGAAGATTTATAAGCTGTGGGCACTGTGGGGGGCAGATGAACTATTTTCATACTACTGGGTTTAGTAACTCTTTAATTTTGGTGCCTGCATTTGTTTTATTTTTAGGCTTTTTTTCTTTATTGTCACCTGTTGATCCAGCCAGTAAAGCCGGGTACACACGATCAGATTATTGGACGAATTGTCGTCCGTTTTTTGATGGATGCTAGTCTCATATCGAATCTGAAGAGGTTACTAAACATCTGAAAATTCTCTTACAACAAAATGCAACGTCAGAAGTGACGTAATGTGGTGAATAGTTTTGTATGTGTTCTTTCATTTCTGAGCATGCAAAGTCTTGCTCTAGTGATTTTTTTTTCGGTGAAAAGGTACTAATTAAACGAAAATCGGACGTTGTGTTCAAAAATGACAAAAATTTTCGAGCCTGCACATCAGTTATTGTTGTCCGAAAATCCATGATTCGGCTGTCGAAAGCACCATACTAACAATCAGAATCGTTCGTCGGAAGAGATGATTCTTCAGTTTTCTGATCGTGTGTACGGGCCTTAACACATTTCCTGTTGTAGTGTGTCTACACTATGGCTGAAGGAGCAATGAAGACACATTTGGACAGCAGCATCGTCAATCTAGGGAGAGGGTAGTATTAGATGCACCATAGGTGTGCACAGCCTATTTCGGTAGGGTTTGCACCCCAAGGCCTCATACACACGGGCGTTTAAAAAAACGAGCTATGACGTCGGTACTGATGCCAGGAAAAAAGCCGCATTAAAAACGCGATTTTATCAGCGTTATGCATTGACGTCAGTGCACGTTTTTCTGCGCTAGCTTTCAGCAGCGTTTCTCTGCCTCTATTCAAAATCAATGGTTCCCTATGGGAGCCCATTGATTTGAATAGAAGTCGCACCAGAAGTCGAATCATGATGATCTGCTTGCGGTGTGACTTGTGTGCTGAGGATCTTGAAGGGGAACCCCCCGCAAAAAATGAAAAAAAAAAAATTTGCGTGGTGTCCCCCCCCCCCCCAGCGTCTTTTTGCACGTGACTGCAGTTACGTATTGCGACTATTTTAGCGCAAAAATTACGCCGAAAAAAGGACCGTAGTCATGGCTGCAGTATCGAGCAAAAAAATTTGCGGGCACACATACTCCGGAACCCCACGTTTGGGATGGCTTTATCCGACACGTGTGGATACCACGTAGATTATGATGGGAGAGGGATCTAACTGCTACGACGACAGGTTTACACA
>BLSH010064512.1:792992-812243 GCA_018402905.1 Glandirana rugosa
GGATGGTCATGTACTATGACTAAAATACAACACAACTAAAACAATTCCGATGACTAAAATATGACTAAAACTAAAATGACAAAAAGTCAAGACTATGACTAAATCAAAATCTGATGTCAAAATTAATTTGACTTGAGAATGCACCAAGAGTGTCATATATGCATTGATGGATTTGTCAAGACCATTAATATGTGACTTTCAGAGAGCACAAAATATTTGTTCACATATAACTACTGCAGGGTCATGCAAATGTGTGCTGATTCCTGGAACCAGCGTTCCTTAAAGACAAGATATTCTTTCAAAATAAGCTGTTAAATTGACTAAACACATGCAGTTCTAAAAAAAGAGCTTTCTTCATTCCTTGCAGTGGAAGAGGTAATATCCAGCCCTCTACCTGAGACCCCTGGGGTCACATTTTAGGGGTGTCGGGTAGAGGGCTGGGTAATGGGTCAGTGTACTGAAATCAGAGAAGCTCCTGTTTCAGCTCCTTAGTAGTAGCTGATGCTTTTTTTCCTGGTTGGGATCTGCTCACTGATGACAACATATAATCATCATATCATGTACTGGTAGGAGAATGCCAAACTCCAATTTTACAGCCACATGGTTTTCAGCTAACATGAACTTTTGATTTCAGAGAATTTTCACTCACTCTATGACCAAAGTATTCATGCATGGTTTACTTTATAATGACAGAACGCAGACATTGACTATAAAAAGGGAGTACCTTTCTATAAAGACCGGGCCTTCCTGGCACAGCTGAAATGTTAGGCTTTATACAGCACCAGTAGCTATTTATACTTGGCTATTTTCATATCTGTGGACACAAATGTGAGGGTTTTCTGTCTGATCTCAGAAACAGAAGATTAAGGGCTGGTTCACACATAGGCGACTTGCGCTCCGACTTGTGTCGCCCCAAGTCGCTTGACATCAGACATCCCATTGAAATGAATGGGAGCCGTCTTAATGTACACTACTGAAGTCGCTCCGACTTCAAAAAAGGTTCCTGTACTACTACAAGGCGACTTCTATCCGACTTGTGCCCATAGAATTCAATGGAAGTCGCCTCCAAATCGGATCCTCATCTATATTGAAGCGACTTTACAGAAAATAGAAAAGAATTTACCAAGGTACTCCCCACAAATTACTCAGGCAACCAACCTCCTCCCTCTCTTCTCTGATTGGCCACAGGCAAAGTTGCCTGGCATGGAGATTGCTTTAAGTCAGTCGCGTTGTAAGCCACCCAAAGTCGCGCTGAAGTCGCCTTGAAGTCGCGTTCAAATCGCCTAGCAAAGTCGCCGCTGAAATCGGATCGCCTATGTGTGAACCAACCCTTAGGGTTAGTCATCCTCTGAATATTTAAGATGTATTTATTTTGCATACAGTGGAAGAATAATTATTTGATCCCCTGCAAATTTTTGTAAGTTTGCCTACTTACAAAGAAATGAAGGGTCTATAATTGTATCATATGTGTATGTTAAATGACAAAATATCAACCAAAGATCCAAATGTTATAAATTGAGTTGCAGTTTAGGGAGTAAAAAAAGTATTTCATCCCCAAGCAAAACATGACTTAGTACTTGGTGGAGAAACCCTTGTTGGCAAACACAGAGGTAAGACATTTCTGTTAGTTGGCTACCAGGTTTGCACACATCTCAGGAGGGTTTTGGTCTACTCTTCATTACAGACTCTAAATTCTTAAGGTTTCTTGGCATTAGCTTGGTAACTCAAAGTTTCAGCTCCCTCCATAAATTTTCTATAAGATTAAGGTCTGCAGACTGACTAGGCCACTCCATGACCATAATGTACTTCTTCTTGGGTCACTCCTTTGTTGCCTTGGTGGTATGTTTTGGGTCATTGTCATGCTGGAAGACCCATCCATGACCCATCTTCAGTGTTCTGGCTGAAGGAAGAAGGTTCTCATCCAAAATTTTACAACATGTGGCCCCATCCATTGGCCCCTCAATGCGGCAAAGTCAACCTGTACCTTTAGCAGAGAAACAGCCCCAAAGTATGTTGTTTCCAAGGAGTTCCCATTTCTCACCAAGTTTCACAGAAGTGCTTCTTCAGCGGAGGGGGGGTTCTAAGAAAAAAAAAAACACATATTGCATATAAAACATGTACAGTGGATATAAAAAGTCTACACACCCCTGTTAAAATGTCAGGTTTCGGTGATGTAAAAAAATGAGGCAAACATAAATAATTTCAGAACTTTTTCCACCTTTTAACCACTTCAGCCCTGGAAGGATTTTCCCCTTTATGACCAGAGCCCTTTTTGCGATTCGGCACTGCGTCGCTTTAACTGACAATTGCGCGGTCGTGCGACGTTGTACCCAAACAAAATTTGTGTCCTCTTTTTCCCACAAATAGAGATTTCTTTTGGTGGTATTTGATCACCTCTGCGTCATTTCTGATCACCGTTATAAACAAAAAAAGAGCGAAAATTTTGAAAAAAAAAAACAATATTTCTTACTTTTTGCTATAATACAAATCCAAAAAAAAATTATAAAAAAAATATTTTTTTCTTATATTCTTCCTCATATTTTTGGTTAAAAAAAATCGCAGCCGGCGTATATTGATTTGCGCAAAAGTTGCTGCGTTTATGAATGATGAGAAGTAATTTATGGGGGTTTTATTTTATTTTTTTTAATGTTTTCCTAGTAATGGCGGTGATCTGCGATTTTTAGCAGGACTGTGATATTGTAGCAGACATGTGGGACCATTTTGACACTTTTTTGGGACCATTGACATTTATACAGCGATCAGTGCTATGAAAATGCACTGATTACTGTGTAAATGTCACTGGCAGGGAAGGGGTTAACCTGCAGCAGGCGCTCTAATGGTTAACTGTGTTCCCTGTGTGTGTTACTAACTGTATGGGGGCTGGGCTGACTGGGGGAGGGGAGTGATCGTGGCTCCTGCGATCACATTCCTTCCTCCTGTCAGAACAGAGATCCATGTGTTTACATACACGGAGCTCTGTTCTGTCACTCCAGGGGAGCAATTGCGAGTAGCCGGGGGACATCCAGTCAGCCTTACCTGCTCCCTGGCTCTCCTGGAACACAGTGAGCGTACGAGCCCGCCTTCGGCGGCGCGCTCACGATCCGCGATCTAGCAGCCGCTGTCAGGTGCGATATTGAACTACTTTGCGGGCGGTTGGCAAGTGGTTAATGTGACCTATAAACTGTACGACTCAGTTGATCAACAAACTGAAATCTTTTAGGTAGATGGAAGCAAAAAATAAATAATAATATGGTTGCATAAGTGTGCACACCCTTAAACTAATACTTTGTTGAAGCACCCTTTGATTTTATTACAGCGCTCAGTCTTTTTGGGTATGAGTCTATCAGCATGGCACATCTTGACTTGGCAATATTTGCCCACTCTTCTTTGCAAAAACACTCCAAATCGGTCAGATTGCGAGGGCATCTCCTGTGCACAGCCCTCTTCAGATCACCGCACAGATTTTCAATTTCATTCAGGTCTGGGCTCTGGCTGGGCCATTCCAAAACTCATCTCCTGGTGAAGCCATTCCTTTGTTGATTTGGATGTATGCTTTGGGTCGTTGTTATGCTGAAAGATGAAGCCCTTCTTCATGTTCAGCTTTCTAGCAGAAGCCTGAAAGTTTTGTGCCAATATTGACTGGTATTTGAACTGTCCATAATTCACTCTCCCTTGACTAAGCCCCAAAGCATGATGCTGCCACCACCATGCTTCACTGTGGGTATGGTGTTCTTTTGGTGATGTGCAGTGTTGTTTTTGCACCAAACATATCTTTTGGAATCATGGCCAAAAATTGTATATAAAAAAAAATACAGCCATCACATCTAAGAATTGATAAGCTGCAATATGATAAATGTTTGCTTTTGGGTTTAATACCACTTTAAAATATCTCAAAGTGTTGAGCATACAGTATAGGCAGTATACAGCATATATGGCCATTTGCAGCCAGATAATAATAGACATACCTTCACTCCTCCAGTGTATAGTTCATTTTCTTTTTTACAGCTACATTTGATTACTGGCATATGTATCTCATTGCGTTAGCTCTGGCACTTCTGTGTTGTTTAAAAACAATTCAAGTGGAATTTCTCTAGAAGCATCGTGCTGTTTTTTTTCCACAAAAAGGGAGGGGGGCTTTTTAGAGCTGGACTCCAAACAAACTGCTAAATACACAGATGAAATACATACAAGAAGCAGTTTAATTTGCCAAAGGATTTGTATTTCTGTCCATCCAAACCTGAGATTTACACAGTTTTGCCACAGAGCTGAGCCCTATCTGTCAGGGGAAGGGACCTGATTTCAATTTGCTGCAGTTAAAGGGATTGTAAACCCATAAGAAATTTCCCCACTGTGGGACGAATAAAGGTTTATCTTCTTATCTTATAACTTTGTTTTACATAACAAACATGTCATACTTACCTGCTCTGTGTAATGGTTTTGCACAATTTTGAGTGGAACTCCACTTTAATTAACAACATATTGTCCCTCTACTGGCCTTCAATTGGACAGTGAAAGGATAAGCAGCAGACTTGTGAGCTAATTTCTCTGTCACTATGCACTCTCCTTCTATCAACATGTTCCTTTTTTAGCAGATAAACACTACAGAACAACTAATTATTCCTTGTGCTCCTTTTCCTTCTCCCAATCTGTGATCTGTTTTAAGCTGCACTGTATGATGCTAAATCATGTACAAAGACTGCTACATTTTAAAACTCTATATTTAACGATGTATTAATGAATAGAAAGCTGCATTAAAGCTTAGTGTTAATAAACCCAGTAATATGAAAATAGTTCACCTGCCCTCCACAGTGCCAACAGCGTATAAATCTTCTTTTTACATTAAAATACTGCCACTATATACCCTTTTGGCTGATCTCTATACCACGGCCAGTGATAAACTGCACAGTTTCTCCAGTGCTGAGTGTTCAGGTAGGAGGAGATTTCCACTACAGCCTGTATACACGCCCACATGTGTGATGTCAATATCATGTGACCTGGCTATCTCTGAGAACAAGTACATGTTCTCCCCAGCATAAAAGACACAACTAAGCATGTGCAGGAGGACTACCCTGTCTGTGTTAAGCTGGCCTTCCCCAGCTAGACAGTGCAGGGAGGGGAAGATCTATGCAACAATGCAGAAGATTAACCTCTTAAGTTCACAGTGAGTATAACAAGCATGTTTTACTGCATATACAGACTGATTTTACTGTTGTGGGTTTAGTAACACTTTAAGGTCTTGTTTACACTTGCTTCAAAACAGGGCATTAGACAGGCGTTGTTAAAGCTCCCTTAATGCCAGTCAAAGCCCATGTCACTAAATAAAATGATTAGCTTACAGTCCTGTTTACACCTTGCGTTGGCTTAGCTGCGCTTCAGCATTGCGTCAAAAATTATACCCCATGTAGCTTTAGCCAGGCTTCAAAGCCTCTCCAACACCCCCATAGAAGTCTATGACAAAGCTTTTTTGAAGCACCTACGGCTTTTCAGAGGCTGTACTTCAGCTTTAGCTTTGCTTTGTTTTGGAAAATTGCAGGTGTGAGATATCGACAAACACACAGGCATCTGCCAAGCTTCAACAAGGCTTCAAAGGTGCATCACTGAAGCCTCATCAAAGCCTTGTTGAAGCTTCACTGAAGCACAGCCGAAGCCTCAAAAACACATCATAAAAGTTTGTTGAAGCTGTATGAGCTTTATTGAACGTTGAAGCTGAAGCAAGCATAAACTAGCCCTTAGTGTGGGCAAAACTCTATTGGGGCATTAACTATTAGCTACTTGTAATAATTTGTGCCTCAGTGGTGGATGCTGCTGCTTCTGTTAAAGCGGCCAAACTTTCGATACGGCCTGCAGCCTCTGATGGTGATGTCACCGCTGAAGTCCCGGTGGTGAGATGACAGTTGGGAATGGAGCACAGCAATCACAGTGAGTTGCTTGCTGTGCAGCGCCTCCATTTAGAAAACAACTTGCATTTCTTTCAAAGGTGTTTCTGTGATTGGACAATGGGAGATTATGAAGCTCATGTGCCCCTTGGCCAATTTTTGCCCATACCTCAACGTTAATTTGTGCTTTTTTCCCTGAAATTCAGCCTTAAAAATGCACAAAACAAGAAGAGAAACGGGGGCTACATTGGGTGTATGCCAATAAATACAATGAACGGTTCTCACATCCTTTGCCAACATAGATTAGGGATTTGCCCATATATAGGTCGATTGTTCTTCCTTGTCGTTTTAGAATGGGTGGACAATACATGCAGGTGGTGATTATGGAAATGCGATGTACGTAAATGAAGGACGGCCTGTGTTGTCAGTGCTGTATGGTTTGCACCAGTTTTCAAAAAGACTTGATCAATGAAGCTGCATAACAAGTGAATTGGCGTGAGCTGGTTTCTACCCTTTAGATGTCAGAATAAGCTGTATGCGACGTGAATGTAACACAGGGTACTAATCCTTCAGTGTAATGATTCACAGCTTGCGGAAGACTGAGTTCCCTACAGCTTCCACAATACATTATTCATGTGCCGAGAAAGCCTCTCCTGTCATTCTCCCTGACTACGGAGACCTTCCTAATACTACCATGCTATAGTTATTTATTCCATATTTTTCCACTTCTCTTTTTCTATTCATAAATAGCATACATGTGGTTATTGAGAGCAAATATTTTCCACATTTCATGTTGATTTATGAAATCCCTGCTCTCTACATCAGATTGGCTGCTAAGCCCAGAAGCCCCTAGCTGTCAGGTCTCCTCATGTCTCACTCTGTTACCAAATGCTCAATCACTGTTGTCTGACTGGAGGATTTCGCTCAGAGGATCTGACGAGAAGCTGATACCCTTATACATTCAGCTAAAATGACAGTCAGTGATTTAGTGCTCTCTTAAAAAAAAAAAAATTAAGCATCTATGAAATGTAATTACAGAGGTAGAGAAATAGGAACTTAATTATATTAACAGACTTGTTAAGGATTATTGCTCATTCAAATATGAATATATTGTACCGGGTATTAAAAAGTTTTAAGATAATGAAGGATAATAAAATGTAAATTGCATTATGCAAAGGGGTATTAATTCAAATTTAATCTATGTTTAATTTTGGGTAGGCGTCAGTCTGTTCAGTCACAGTCAAATTCTAGTTGAGTTGGATACTTGTGAGGAGTATTACAGTGAACTTCCCCTATTTGCTCCCCTTTGGTCTGTTAAATATAATGTGAGGGTACACTCAAATGTGGCTTATTTCATGACCTTCAGTCCAGCCAGGGAAGTATATTTCAGGGCTTTGCGCCCACTTTTATTTAAAAGAAGAAGGTGGTTACCCTTTTCAGCGATGCAATGGTGAATAGAAATTTCAAAGCCTCCTGGCTCCCTGGACGAAATAGTCCCAGAGTCTGTTTGCGCACAAACTCACTACTTAGCCCATTACCAGTTCTCCCTCTGCAACCCAGTGGGTTGAACAAAAAAAAAACCTGACAGCTCTGGTCGGAGCCAATGTACTAACAATCCGTTGTTAGTACAGCGATTTTTCCCTGTTGTTCTATTGTGTTCTGACAGCGGGACGTCCCCCCGCCAGAACACTCCGGTCAACGCTCTCAGCCATTGGCAGAGCACCGATCAGGAGCCAGCTGGCAGACCTCTTCCAGTCATGAACCTTCGATAGAAGGTTTGCCGAACGGCCGGCTTCTGTCAGACTGGCTGCTGTACACATGGCCGAATGCCCCCGACATTCGGCCTGTGTATACTAGGCTTAAGTCATTCAGCCTTGTGAAACAGGCTCCTGCCCAATTACACACAGTGTTATAGAGGAGGGCCTGGTCTGATCAGATAACCTCTCTGTGAGGCCATAGCAGACACTCTCCCACTGTCTGTTCACACATGCTGCACCTGTAGCAGCTTGTTTCCAGGGCCCTGAACCATCGGCAGCCCCTTGACTAAAAAGGCTGTGCACACCTGAACAATCAGGATGCTGGTATCCAATAAAATGTGGTCACAGGGTTAGGGGCTTCATCCTTTCCAAGTCTCTACAAAGCTTCTGGATTCCAGAACCCAATGCAGGCCTTACTGCAAAACCCTTTTTCCCCCACTCAGAACAGACTTCCTGGGGCCCCTCAACTTGTGGAAGTGAGAACCCTGGGTGACATCCAACCCTTCTGACAGCATGACATGGCACAGCAAAAGTGTTTTGGTATATCTGTTTGATAAGTGCGAGAAACAAAAAACCCACATTTCCTACCAGAAATCCAGTAAGGTCATAAGTTCCTCTGTTCTCTATAGTGTTATCTAAAGCAGTGTTCTGAGCCCTACCCAATTCACCTCTGTGAACTAAAGAAGATTTCCCCCTATCTTATGGAGATGATGGAAGGGGTTCTATAGTTCTAATACACATTCTGGAGGATTGTGAAAAAATACAACTTCAAAAAACTTGCCATACCTCTTACTAAATACCTTGGGCTGTCTGCTTTTCAAAAAGAGGTCATTTGTAGGCATACTGTCTTGGCATATTAGAGCTTTGAAAATTGAGATAGGCCTTCAGTACATCAGGACTGATCAATTTTCAAATATGCTGTATATCCATAGTTTCTAGACTCCATAAAGTTCACGCAGACTAAATAATATACACTGATTTGGGTTATTTTCTACCAAAGAAATGTAGCAGACTACATTTTGGCCTAAATTTACAAAGAAAGATTATTTCTTTGCAAAATTCTTTAACAGAAGCAAGTGTTTTTTTTTTTTTTTAAATTGTATGTATTTTTTTTTTGTTTATATAGCAAAAAGTAAAAATCCAGTGGTGAGTAAATACTACCAAAAGAAAGCTCTATTTGTGTGAAGAAATTATAAAAATGTAATGTGCATTTAGTGTTGCATGACCGAGAAATTGCCGGTTAAAGCACAGTGCTGAATAGCAAAAAATACACTGGTTATGAAGAGAGTAAAACCTTCTGGTGGTCAAGCACCACACCAATTGTTAATCGTCAAGATATAGATTAATTCTTAAAATAGGATAAAATACTTTATTATGAAGCCAACATGCTTCAGGGGTCAGAGAATGCCACCCTCTTCAGGGCTTGAAGTAATGGATGCTACACTGAATACCAAGTCTGTCAGCTGCTGTTAAGGCCATGGTTTTTATGATGTGTCCCTGTAAGGGAGTTTCAATACTGTTTTTGGCCTGGTGACCCATGTTACTAGAAACGGAAAGTGACGGATAATCCTAAATTTTGAGTTGTCACCAGAGTCGGAAAAGGGGTCTAAGCAGGTTGAATTAGCCAAATAGGTGTTGTCCCAATCAGGAAGGTAGAAGTTAATACCTTTCCCAGTTCTTTGGTCTTTTTGGTGGGTTCTTCACTGGGTCCAGCCAACTAATATTGTAATATATAAATATGTATGTAAAAAGAACCCCAGAGAGGTAGTGGGGGGGGGGGGGGGATTTCCCCGTGGAGAGCCCAAGTGAGAGAGCGAGTTAAAATTGGGGAGTAGGAGGAGGTCCTCTATTACCATTGAGATGTAAAGGCATATCTCAGAAGGACTGTAATTGCTGGACTGCACGTTTGCAGGTATGCCGAGGCAGCACAAGCCTGTGGTTTGAATAAGGGATGTAGGAAAGACCTTGGACTTGTATGTTGGACTTTGGAATGTTCATTTTGAAACTTTGTCCTTGCCTGGTCTGAAGTTACTGAAAGGGGTGTAATGCAAGTAACTGGCTCGCTTCTAGTTTTTCTTGCTTCCTTTTGTGTGTATATAGGGCAGGAATTAAAGGGAAATCTCTCCAATGAGATAGCAAAAAATGGCCTTCAATATGCTTTAAATTGTAAAACTGCCCATACATGGTTCAGTTTTTTTTCAGTCACCCAGCCCGGCTCAATGAAAGAAACTGAACTAGTTCCCCCATTCACACATGTGGTGTGGCTGCAGGAATCCTCCCCGCTGTGTCATTGTATTCTAAAAGCAGGACTACTCCCACATCCCCACCAGCAGAATACACAGATCGGGCTGAAAATTTCCGCTAATTTTGTTCATGAGAGGTTGATTAATAGATTGGCTTCTCATGAATGAGAGCATTCAGTGCTAGTTCTAAAGCAGAACTAGCATTTTTTAAATACAAAAATTGCCAGTTATAATTTGTGCATGCATGCACAGTTGGTAAACACTGTACTAGTTAGTGTGCAGGCATAGACGCAGGACCTGGATACTTTAATGACCCTTTGGCTTCAGCTCTGCTGGCTGCTTAGCCCAGGGGTCATAGGCTCTCCAAATCTCCCTCTTAGTATGTAATTATGCTCCTATATTTGTATAATGGGCAGAGATGAGCATCGTGCAGAACATTGTGTCCCCCCCCCCAGTCCTGCCCTGATGTTCTTCCTTCTCATTTAACAAGACAGCTGCATTTTAAAAGAATGCATTAAGTGGGGGAGGTAGGGGTTAGAACCACCCAATTACACATCCAATTTCTGGCAAAGAATGAAAGTGAGAGAACTTCCTGTGAGGGAATGATTACATCAGTTCCAGCAGATGGTAGCACCCTTTCATCACCTCCCACTAATGCATGTACAATTTTTAATATGCATTATCAATTACGATACATTAGTTCTACTTTTGGGTAGCAGATAATTTACAGATTGCCATGTGTTGGTACAGAGCATTGCAGAACAGTGGCATCTGGTGCTCATTATTTTGGGGAGGGTAGGGGTTGGCGGGAAACAAACCTGCCCCCCTCACCCACTCCGCCCGGTGCACAGGCTGGCCTCAGTATCCACAATCAGGGCAATCTCTGCATCTGTCCACTCCATCTCTTCCCTTCCGGGCAGCTCTCGTTACAGAGATTACAGAGATGCGGCCAATATGCGCTCCTGGCTCAAGCTTCTGAATAGGAGGACCCCCTCGTTGGAGCTTTGGGCTCTGCTAGGAGGATGGTGCCCAGTGCAAGCTTTATGGAGCTGGAAGGGAGGTGATCAGTCTTAGGAGGCCGATGCTGCTCCTCACTTGAGCTTGCCGTTACTTTTTCTCATGGCCGAACAGGAAGTGGATCCTGAGACCCGATTGCCGGGAGTCCTAAGACCCGCTTCCTGGTTGGCTGGGAGGAGAAGCAGGGAGACATTAGTGAATATTAATTCACTAATGTCACACAACTGGGTGGGGATCAGGGCACAGTGCTCTGTGCCCCGAGCCCACCCTTTTTTTGAAGCTAATTAGAGCCTCAGGCACTCCTGCGCCCCTAATGGAGCAGCTGCCACCATTGCAGAATGTGTTTGGGGAATGGAAGGAGGTATGTCATGGATTGGAGTTATGTAAATTTTGAGAAGTTAGCATGCTTAAAGTAACTTTTTTTCCGCAAGAAAGGCAGCATATCCCTTTACACACTTGTGTAAGACCCCTTTCACAATGAGGCAGTTTTCAGGTGTTTTAGCGCTAAAAATAGTGACTGTAAAGCTCCTGTTCATTTGAATGGGTGCTTTCACACTGGGGCAATGCGCTTGCCGGACAGTAAAAAAAGTCCTGCAAGCAACATCTGTGGGGCGTGTTTGGAGCGCTACAAATAGCGCTCCTAAAACACCCCTGCCCGTTGAAATGAATTGACAGTGCTTCCAAATCGCCTTAAAAGCACTTTGAAAGTGCCACAAAACGAATCGGGTTCCTTTTCCTCTTTTTTTAAAGGTCATGTTGTCACATGACCTTAAAAAACCCGTCCCGTTCGCGCCGAAAATTGCAGATAAAGCACCGCAAAAATGGCCGACACTTTAGCGGCTGTTTTAGTATCGCTTCAGTGTGAAAGGGGTCTTAACTAATTTCCCTAGAGAAAACATGATCTCCCAGCGGTCATTTGGATTGTGCAAAGGTGTTGCAGTATATGTGAATTGGTGTATATAAATTTTCCACCACAAGCAAACTAGTTTTGTATGGGAGAAGCCTTTCTGACTAAGATGAAACATGCTTTCCTAATAGACTTCACACAGCCTATCTGCACCGAAATAAAAAAATTGCTTTGGCTCAAACTCCAATGTGATATGAGAGTGTACACCTGGGTTTCCCAACCAGGGTTCCTTCAGAAGTTGCTTGGGGTTCCTTGAGCAATGAGCAATTTCTACCTCTCAGATAAATTCCCAATGACATCATTGATCTTTTTAGCTATCTGTAAGGGGGTAATTCTTCCCAATGACCACAAGTATAGGGAGCATTCTTCCCATTGACCATCACACTAATCATAATGTATCATGAGTTGTAGATTTTTAATTTTTAGTAGGGGTTCCCTGAGACCGGAGAATTATTTCAAGGGTTCCTCGGTTTTGAAAAGGTTGAGAAAGGCTGGTGTACACGATGAGTAAGAGAGAACAATCGTTGTGGTTTACGCTACAACACAACCTCTTGTTTGTTCATCCCTTCCTCTCTGTACCATTTGCTGCTAAATGCTGTTGGGAAGGCGCAAGCTAAAACAAGTAAACAGGATCACATAATCGGATTATTGTCAGATTTACAGCAGGGAGTAGAGTTCTACAAGCAGTCAACATGTCAAGAAATCCTTGTGGCGTGTCAGGAAAGGCAGACTTTCATTTTAGAAGCCTAAAAAGACAGATGAGAGGAATAAGTATATAGCAAGCTTTTTAATATATATAAATCCTTCCACAACAGTGATGATTGTTCTGATGCAATTATTATGATACATTGAGCAATGACCATTTATGAACATTGGAGATATAATTGATCATTAAGTCATCACAGGGCAATTTATGTTCTGGTGCAGCTTAGAGATCATTGTCTTCTCTTTGGATAAGGCAGATACCCCCTTACTGATTGCTTCCAGAAACAATTGATTGGCAGTGGGATTTTTTTTTACCTGATCATGTTGTGTTCTTTTCAAGATAAGACGCATTGTAGGGGTGCCTGGTCAGTGTCCTCCAATGGGTGTGCAGATGAACCATGTGAAAGTGGATCATTATAGTGGCATCATTTGAATAAGATGACGAAACTTTATATATAGCTTCAGGAATCTAAAGGCAGATTATATGGTGGCTGATTGTGTGCGGCAGACAACATCTTATTTGTGGATCACCAACAATGCAAGGATGGGCTTAAAATTTTCTGCCCATAGCCAATTGTTCTCCCTTTCAAAGCAGCTACTAGATCAGACATTGGATCACCTGCTTCTAGAATAATACTGTTATTTAAACAGTCATTTATAAAGTGCCAACAAATTACACAGTGCTTTACATATTGTATATTCTCATCAGTAAAAGCCCTGAATGAGCTCATAATATAAGATTGCTTATCTCACATGCTTGCATGTACATACTAAGGTCAATTTAGTCTGGATTAAGTTAATCTACCATTATATCTTTGGAATGGAAATGCACACAACATATTTGCTCCATACAGATAGTGTGCTGGCTGGGATTCAACAGAGGACCGCAGTGCTACAAGACAGAAGTGCCAGAGCCACTAAACCTTGGGTGCAAGCGTGCTTTTCCAAGATATGCATACACAGATACTGTGTTTGTGAGGGTTAAGTGATGCAGGATATCTGGCAATCCGTTTACTTTCTAGGATAAAAAAATGTGTATGTGCAATCATTGGAAATCAATTTATGTTCAAGTATCTGTATTTTTTATGTTATTGATTTTCTAAAGGCAATGGGGCTGACTAGAAATGTTCACTCAATTGTTCACTCAATGTCCCATTTTCCTCCTCATTTGTCCCTCATTTTGGTCTGATCTATAAAGTTGTATATAAAACGCACTTATTATCTTTCAAAATGTGTTTCCCAGTGCTAAACCTTTCCTCCAATTTCCAAATTGCTGCATTTGTAAATTTAAAAAGCCAGTATAGTAAAAAAAAGCACTTGTGGGTTTAACCAATTTTTTTTGTATAATTCTCCTTTAAAGCGGAGTTCCACCCTGTTAAAAGTCAGCAGCTACCAAAAGAGTAGCTGCTGACTTTTAACAATCGGCCACTCACCTGTCCCTCGTTCCAGCGATGCTGCCGCCCGAGGGCTCGCTTGTCTCCCCCTCCCCTCTGCGGCGCCGGCATCACAAGTGTGGCACTCGGCTTTGGCTTCTAAGCCAGGCGCTCACTGCGCATGCGCGAGTCGCGCTGCGGCTTGTGAATGGCTCGGCGTATCTTCTGGGACCTGTAACGTGTTCCAGAAGATTGCCGGGTGGGGGGGGGGGGGGAGGTGAACTTCCTTCCGGCTCCTCGGCTTCAGGAGAGGAAGTGGACCTGGGACCTTGTGGAAACAGGGTCCACGGTCCCCCCCCCCCAAAAAAAATGACATGCCAATTATGGCATGTCAGGGGGTCACCGTGTCTTAAAGCGGAAGTTTCACTTTTGGGTGGAACTCCACTTTAAGGTGCATGGCAGAGGTGTGTCCTATGCCTACATACTTTTGCTAATAGAGGTCCCTCGTTCCCATATCAAAAAGTTGGGAGGTATGATTTTATGGCTGTTGTGTCATAAACAATGGATGCAGATGTTGGGTTGGCAAAAACTTGTTGGGAGGCTGAAATTGTTTATAAACAAATGTGCCTGTGTATATGTATATATATATATATATATATATATATATATATATATATATATATATACATATATGTTGTCTTTAATAGAATGCCGTGTCTATACCTAGCTTAATCATCTCTTCTGATAACCACTTCCCTATTTAAGGAGAATTATCCCCTCTCGCATTTTCAAATTTTAGGTAGCCAGCAGGGGTGATGCTATGTAAAAAACAGACATGTTAAAAAAAAGAAATGAGTCATAAGAGGCCTCAGAGGTATGATGGGCCAGTTCATCTGCGGGGCAATATAGATTAGGTAGTCTGAACTAACAGAGCCTGAAAAGCTGTTTTTAGGGTCATGAACTATCTTAATGGCGGGAGATAATCCTTTCTTTTTGCTAACCGTCTGTAGTGAAGCCAAACTGTTTTACAAAATTTAAAATACAGTTTTATATATATAGTGAATATATACTGTATATTCATATTCTGCATATACAATGTATATATATTTACTATTTACTGTGTGTTTGTGTGTGTATATATATATATATATATATATATATATATATATATACTGTATATAAGTGTTTGTGTATGTATATATATGTGTATATGTGTATGTATGTGTATACATATATATACAGTATCTCACAAAAGTGAGTACACCCCTCACATTTTTGTAAATATGTTATTATATCTTTTCATGTAACAACACTGAAGAAATTACACTTTGCTACAATGTAAAGTAGTGAGTGTACAGCTTGTATAACAGTGTAAATTTGCTGTCCCCTCAAAATAATTCAACACACAGCCATTAATGTGTAAACCGCTAGCAGAAAAAGTGAATACACCCCTAAGTGAAAAGGTCCAAATTGGGCCCAAAGTGTCAATATTTTGTAAGGCTGCCATTATTTTCCAGCACTGCCTTTACCCTCTTGGGCATGAAGTTCACCAGAGCTTCACAGGTTGCCACTGGACTCTTCTTCCACTCCTCCATGACGACATCACGGAGCTGGTGGATGTTAGAGACTTTTCTCTCCTCTACCTTCCGTTTGAGGATGCCCCACAGATGCTCAGTAGGGTTTAGGTTTGGAGGCATGTTTGGCAAGTACACCACCTTTACCCTCATCTACTTTAGCAAGGCAGTGGTCGTCTTGGAGGTGTGTGCGTCTTGGAGGTGTGTTTGGGGTCATTATCATGTTGGAATACTGCCCTGCAGCCCAGTCTCTGAAGGGAGGGGATCATGCTCTCCTTCAGTATGTCACAGTACATGTTGGCATTCGTGGTTCCCTCAATGAACTGTAGCTCCCCAATGCCGGCAGCACTCATGCAGCCCCAGACCATGACACTCCCACTACCATGCTTGACTGTAGGCAAGACACACTTGTCTTTGTACTCACACACGCTTGACACCATCTGAACTGAATATGTTTATCTTCCATGTCCTTAGTCTGCTTGTCTTTAGCAAATTGCATGCTTTCTTGTGCATCATCTTTAGAAGAAGCTTCCTTGGGATGACAGCCATGCAGGCCAAACTGATGCAATGTGCAGCGTATGATCTGAGCACTGACAGGCTGACCCACCACCCCTTCAACATCTGCAGCAATGCTGGCAGCACTCATACGTCTGTTTCCCAAAGACAACCCCTGGATATGACGCTGAGCACATGCACTCAACTTCTTTGGTCGACCATGGCAAGGCCTGTACTGTGTGGAACCTGTCCTGTTAAACCCCTGTATGGTCTTGGCCACCGTGCTGCAGCTCAGTTTCAGGGTCTAGCCTAGGCCATCTTTATGTAGAGAAACAATTATTTTTCTCAGATCCTCAGAGAGCCATTAATGGCTGTGTGTTGAGTTATTTTGAGGGGACAGCAAATTTACGCTGTTATACAAGCCGTACACTCACTACTTTACATTGATGTACGCCGCACACTGCATCAAATTGGTCTGCATGACTGTCATCCCAGAAGGAAGCCTCTTCTAAAGATGATGCACAAGAAAGCCCGCAAACAGTTTGCGACTAAGCCGACTAAGGACATGGATTACTGGAACCATGTCCTGTGGTCTGATGAGACCAAGATAAACATATTTGTTTCAGATGTTGTCAAGCATGTGTGGCGGCAACCAGGTGAGAAATACACAAAAGTACAAATGTGTCTTGCCTACAGACAAGCATGGTGGTGGGAGTGTCATGGTCTGGGGCTGCATGAGTGCTGCCAGCAGTAGGGGCCTACAATTCATTGAGGGAACCATGAATGCCAACATGTATTGTGACATAATGAAGCCGAGCATGATCCCCTCCCTTCAGAGACTGGGCTGCAGGGCAGTATTCCAACATGATAACGACCCAAAACACACCTACAAGATGTCCACTGCCTTGCTAAAGAAGCTGAGGGTAAAGGCAATGGACTGGCCAAGTATGTCTCCAGATCCAAACCCTATTGAGCATCTGTGGGGCATCCTCAAACAGAAGGTGGGGGAGCGCAAGGTCTCCAACATCCACTAGCTCCGTGATGCCGTCAAGGAGAAGTGGAAGAGGACTCTAGTGGCAACCTGTGAAGCTCTGGTGAACTCCATGCCCATGGGGGTTAAGGCAGTGCTAGAAAATAATGGTGGCCACACAAAATATTGACACTTTGGACCCAATTTGGAGATTTTCACTTAGGGGAGTACTCACTTTTGTTGCCAACGGTTTCTACATTAATGGCTGTGTGTTGCGTTATTTTGAGGGGACAGCAAATTTACACTGTTATACAAGCTGTACACTCACTAATTTACATTGTAGCAACGTGTCATTTCTTCAGTGTTGTCACATGAAAAGATATAAGAAAATATTTACAAAAATGTGAGGTGTGTACTCACTTTTTTGAGATACTGTGTGTGTGTGTGTATGTGTGTATATATATATATATATATATATATATATATATATATAGTACCTGGCCAACAGGGTGCCCCCTAATGGGTTCTCCAAAGATACAGGCAACATATGTACCATTTTATTTTCTGCCAGCACTCAGCCTTTTTCACCCAGCAGCAGGCTCTGGGTTCTCTGCTGGCTCCCGGTGGAGAGAGCAAGAGAGAGAGCCTTGTACATCAGTCAGCTCCCATGTATAAAGGCCTGTGAAGAGCTGAGACTAATGAGGTCTGGCTATCAGGTAAGATGTCGACCTAAAAATGGAGGCTTTATCCTACCCAAAGCTCTACAGAACTTCTGGGCTCCTGGACCCAGTACAAGATTTGATAGGAGTCTGAGAAAACAACAAGTTTGTTTTCTCCATATCCTTCATTAACCCTGGAAGCCGTCCCCACTAGGAGAACACATATAACAGCTGCTAGAAGATATTCACAGCCTTATTCTAGGCTTACCTGTAGGTACAAGTGGTGTAACAGAGTTACAACCACTTTAAGTATATGTAGGGTATATTCTCCTGCACGTCAGCAGTTTCTGAAATTCACCATGTACGTACAATGTATAGCCAAAAGTTGGTGGACACCTTTCCAAATTATTGAGTTCAGATGTTTCCAGTAAAAAGTAAACAATGTTACAGCATACAAAGATATTTTAGATAATTGTGCCACTTCCAACCTTGTGGCAACAATTTGAGGAAGGCCTTTTTATGTTCCACCATGACTGTGCCCCTGTACACAAACCCAGATCTATAAAGGCATGGATGGACAAGTTTGGTGTGGAAGAACTCAAGTAGTCTGCACAGAACCCTCATCTTAATTGAACACCTTTGGAATTAATTGGAACATTTGTAAACCAGATCTTCTCGTTCAGCATCAATACCTAATCTCACAAATGCTCTTTAGGCTAAATGGGCACAAATTCCCACTGATACTCCAAAATCGTGTGGAAAGCCTTCCCAGAAAAGTGAAGGCCGTTTTATCTGTAACACAAGGGCCAGCTTTATATTTATGCCATGGTTTTGGAAAGGGTGTCCAACAAGCTCTTATAGGAATGATGGGTATCCACAAACTTCTGGCTATATAGGGTAGAAGTAAACACTAATACTGTACTTATTTGTGTATTATATAAAAAAAGTGCCTTGAATTTGTCTTTTGCTTTTTTTTTAGGAATGGAAAGAACTTGATAATCCTGAAAAACATCAATTGCCTGACATATCTTTCCTGTGTGACCTGCTGCAGGGGGCAAGCACAGAGCTCGACAATAAGGTGTGTACCAAATGGAGTAAAAAAATGGTGGCTTTAGTCAGTGTTGCATTTGTTGCTAAGATGGCACATCTTGGGACTGGGTTTTCGAAAATATTCCAGACCTATCACAAACTCAATGAATAAGAATAATACAATACTCGCTAATAAACCGTTGTAAGACCAAAGTCTTCTCTGTCTCCCCTTCCTCCATAGTTGTCCCTCCTGCTTGAAGGATTTGAGGCTTGTGCTGTTTTTCGCTGATTTGAATGGGTGGTGTGCTTTAATTTTTACTACAACTCTTGAACTTTTATCTGTTTGTTGTTTTTTATCCATACCCACCAAGGATTTTACAGTAATTTGCCCCACAGCTGTGGCATACTTATTCGCAAATACAGTAGGGCTTTATTCAGTAGTAATAGAAGGTTTTTATTCAGAACTGAACTTACCTACTGGCATGGTTTTGGATGGGAGAGGGAAAAACTTAAGCATGAAACTTACTCCAACACACATGGAAATTATATATAAAAGATACAAGACACCCTCTTTTTGGCCATTTGGGTGGGATGTTTAGCCTCAAACAGCTGTTATAATGCAGATAATGATGACTTATTTCGGGAT
>BLSH010064512.1:824946-837023 GCA_018402905.1 Glandirana rugosa
GAGGACATTACTGTGGGGGGGGGGGGTTGAAGGAGGCAGAGGGAGACACTACGGTAGGGGAATGATGTGAATGGGGGCGGAGGAAACTACTGTTGGGGATGCAGGCCGTAGATGGGAAGGGGAGTTAAGAAGACTGTGGTGAAGGAAGGGGGGGTATGACATGAGGGGGAGTTCAGAAAACTACTGTGGAGGGGGGCAGAGAACACAACTGTGAAGAGGTAATGGTGTGAAGTGTGGAGCTGTGATGTAAAAGGGGGGATTATGATATGTAGGGGGGGACTGAGGACACCGATGTAAGCATGGGATTGAGATATACACTATTTTACCAAAAGTATTGGGGCGCCTGCCTTTACACGCACATGAAATTTAATGACATCCCAGTCTTAGTCCATAGGGTTCAAAATTGAGTTGGCCCACCCTTTGCAGCTATAACAGCTTCAAATCTTCTGGGAAGGCTGTCCACAAGGTTTAGCAGTGTGTCTATGGGAATGTTTGACCATTCTTCCAGAAGCGCATTTGTGAGGTCAGGTTTGTCCTTGCTTTGTGCACTGGTCCAAATCATTTGGTGGAGGGGGGATTATGGTGTAGGGTTGTTTTTCAGAGGTTGGGCTTGGCCTCTTAGTTGCAGTGAAGGGAACTCTTAAGGCATCAGCACACCAAGACATTTTGGACAATTTCATGCTCCCAACTTTGTGGGAACAGTTTGGGGATGGCCCCTTCCTGTTCCAACATGACTGCGCACCAGTACACAAATAAGGTCCATAAAGACATGGATGAGCGAGTTTGGGGTGGAAGCACTAGACTGGCCTGCACACAGTCCTGACCTCAACCCGATAGAACACCTTTGGGATGAATTAGAGTGGAGAATGCAAGCCAGGCCTTCTCATCCACATTAGTGCCTGACCTCCCAAATGCGCTTCTGGAAGAATAGTCAAACATTCCCATAGACACACTCCTAAACTTTGTGGACAGCTTTCCCAGAAGAGTTGAAGCTGTAATAGCTGCAAAGGGTGGGCCAACTCAATATTGAACCCCACTGACTAAGACTGGGATGCCATTAAAGTTTGTGTAAAGGCAAGCGTCCCAATACTTTTAGTAATATAGTGTAAGATGAGGGGGCTGTGATGTGATGGATCTAAATCATCACACAAACATGCGATTAGGACCTATGTTGCAAGAATTTTTTTTGTGACCGGACCTCCATGAATTTTAATTCCAGTGTCCACTTATATTATTGCTGTCATTTACTCTTATTTACACTAACACCCCCAGGATTTGGAGGTCACAGGGAGAAATGGAGCACCAGGAAGTATATTTCCATACTGAATCAGTCATGTTATTGTAGGTGTGTGTAATTCTTTTTTGGAACTGACTGCAATTCATGACCTTATTATTGACACAACTGGAAACCAAAGTGGGTCTCTAGATTATGTCAGGGTAATGCAGAGCCTTTTACTCTGCTGACTCTTTACTGCTATTTTCACATTTGAACATTTGTTCTGAAATCTAAACAGCCATTACAGGCTTACATAAGCCTTTTCACTGGATTGGCACAATTTTGTTTGGAAATCCTCTTTAATAATTCCCACCAGAAACACAGATACCTTACTCAGAACAGCAAACTTTTGATCTTGTCGGTGTCTTTGGACCATGTGATGCTTTCATTTCTACAGTAAGAGAGAAGCATTCTTAAAGAATCAAAGCCATTTCTGGATCCCCTAGAGTTGTGGGCTGGGTAGTGGCTGGAACCTCTGGCATCTCAGTTGCTGTGCCACGGATATTATTAAGAGGTTGTCACCCAGGCCCTCTGTTCTCTAGACATGAACCCCTGCCAGCTCTTTCTACTTTTGCTAATCTATATCAAAGCAATTAATTAATTCATACAAAAGACAAATATGGTTTTGTCTATAGAAGATGTTTTTTTTTTTTTTCAGGATCCGGACACATCCTACCTCCCAGACCCCAGAAAGAAAGAATCTATAGCTTCTGAAACATCTGTTGTTTCCTCCTATTCCCCTGAAGAAACAGAAGAAGAAAGGAAGAGTGCCTTAGAAAAGAGTATGTAAGTGAATCCTTTTTGGGGCTTATGGGGAATGGGCCTTTACTCATCTTTCTTCTAGTAATACTAATAACACCTAATATTTCTAATATCTCTGGGTGAGTTTCTAGTAGTAAAGTTAGTCCGTAATATGACGATTGTCATTTGATTTGCCCAAATTAGTTCATGACCCTCATAGGTATAAGCCATTTTTACACCCTGACAGACATTAACTTGCCTCTCCTATCATGTTATGTGTATATATATACGTGTGTGTATATATATATATATATATATATATATATATGCGTATTTGGGCATTCTGAATACGCATGTACTTGTCAAATTAAAAAAGGCAAATTTTCTGATTAAAGCAATGGAACTGTGCCTGCATGTATAGCCACTGTCTAAAGTTAAATAAGTGAGTAAGGGACTTTTGTTTTCAGTAATGCCTTTGATGATAGGAATGCGGGGCCATTGGAGATGTGGCGAAGTTCATGGATGATAACGTCTGTGGTGAGGGAAATGCTGGCCCACTGATAAGTCCAGAGGAAAAAAAACATAGACTTGTAGAAGGCTTTCTCCAGCACCTGACAATAGAAGTGCATTCCGGGGGATGTGACCAATCAGGAGCTGCTTCCTACATTATAAGCTCCTGACTTTGATTTAGAGCGTGGCTAGAGTCTGCTTGCAGCGATTACTGAGCTGTTTATGTTTAATGGGTGGTGTCCCTTCAGCAAAACAGTACTCATTAATCCCGCAAGTGATGACATTTATGTACTATATCTATTTTAAGTAAAAGGAATGGGGTTTAGCATTACAGGAATCAGTGCCTTGTCCGTGCCAGTAAAATATTTGTCTAAGTACATATAATTCATGGCATTTAGAATTTACAATATCTACATTTATTAAACAAAAGGTTATGATTTATACAATTGATTTGTCACTGGGAACATATGGCATGACTGTTTATTGCATTTGTGCATCAAATTCCTATCCAATTAAGGACACATGAAGCCTTAAACCTTTAGGTTTACTGCCACCTACAGGAGGATTAAACACTGGCAAATAAATGAACCTTGGTACATTCAGCCTGCCCATAAACAGTTCGAATCTTGGCCAGTTCCTGCTGATCTATGGCTGGCCTTACTGCTATGTGACTGCAACATAAACAAGGGGCTACAATCCCAATGTAACAGGTGCCCCCAGCTCATTTTCCACTGTCAGGTTAGGGGCTGCTTACATCACACCACTTGAGGGTGCTGACGTCTGCAGCCTGGAGTCTTATTGTCTTCTATTATTAAGCCTCATGCACACAGGACGTTTTTACAGCTGCTTATAGGGGCGTCTGACGTTTTTTGTTTACAGCTTAAAAGCACCCCTCCATGTTAGCCTATGGCAGAGGTTCTCAACTCCGGTCCTCAGGACCCACCAACAGGCCAGATTTTAAGTATTACCTTGGGGAGATGCAGACTAGAATGCTGCAATCACTGAGCAGCAAATTATATCACCTGTGATGTATTTCAGTTATCCTGCAAACCTGGCCTGTTGGGGGGTCCCGAGGACCGGATTTGAGAACCACTGGCCTATGGCCTCATGCACACACAGGCTTTTAGGAGCTGTAAGTGACATAGATGTTTTTAAGCTACAAAAAAAACTCAGGACCAGCGAATTCTGATGACTGGCGCTAGAGCTGTAAAAACGTCTGACGCCAGTAAAAGCTGCTAAACGTGGCTTAACGCTGGATGCAGCCGTGCTAAGCCTCGTCAGTTGTTTCTCATGCCTCTATTCAAAATCACTGGTTCCCTATGGGAGCCCATTGGTTTGAATATAAGTCACACCAGAAGTCGGATCATGTTGATCTGATTTGCAGCGCGACTTGTGTATTGAGGATCTTGAAGGGGAACTCCCCCGCCAAAATGGAAAAAAAAATTGGCGTGGGGGTCCCCCAAGACTATACCAGACCCTTTGTCACTGTCCCATCATGCACCAGAAGTGACGTCACAAGGGGATGGGCCTCCGGATGATTTCACCCGGTGGCCCCGCCCCATGGCTATATAAGTATTGGCACACTTCGGACCCAGCATTACACCGAGAGAGCGCGTTGAGGCAACATCGGAGGAAGAACAGAGGGAGAAGACAGCGCAGAGAGGAGAAGAACCGGAGAGGGGGAGAAGAACCAGAGAGGGGGAGAAAACAGCGCAGAGAGAAGAACCAGAGATAGGGAGAAGACAGTGCAGAGAGGAGGGAGAAGAACCGGAGGATGAAGACATTGCTGGAGGGAGAAGAAATCAGAAGATATGCCGGAGCTGCATTAATAAATTACTTTAAAAACCTGTGTAGTGTTTTCATTTTTACCCCATACTCATTCACATAGGGTGGGGGGCCAGGATCTGGGGGCCCCCTTGTAAAAGGGGCTTCCAGGTTCCGATAAGCCTCCCTCCCACAGACCCTGACAACCACCAGCCAGGGTTGTCGGCAAGAGGCCCTTATCCTCATCAACATGGGGACAAGGTGCTTGGGGAGACCCCAAAGCACCCTCCCCATGTTGAGGGCATGGGGCCTGGTATGGTCCAGGAGGGGGGGGGGCGCTCGCACGTCCCCCCCTTTCCTGACTTGCCGTGCTCGGATAAGGGTCTGGTATGGATGTTGCGGGGGACCCCACGACATTTTCTTGGGCGTGGGGGTTCCCCTTAAAACCCATACCAGACCCAAGGTTCTTGTATCGTCATGGGGGGAACCCCACGCCAATTTTTATTTTAATTTTGGCAGGGGGTTCCCCTTCAAGGTCCTTAGCACACAAGTCGCGCTGCAAGTCAGATCATTATGATCCGACTTCTAGTGTGACTTTTATTCAAATCAATGGGTTCCCATAGAGGCAGAGAAACGCTGCTAAAAACCAGCACGGCTAAACGCCAGCGTGGCTAAACGGGCATTAACGCCAATGCAAAAAGCTACTAATAGCACGTTTTTACAGCCACTTTTTCCTGGCATTGGTAGTGGCTTTGCAGCTCGTTTTTTCTAACGCCTCGTATGCATGAGGCCTTAAAGTCTTTCTTGTCATTAGAGTCCCCCTTTGCTCTGTTGGGTGTAGCTGGATCCTTTGCCCCCTTGCCTGAGTTTTTTGCTACTGTCATGCATGATCTAGTTGTTTGTTGAATCTGATGCAGAAGCCATAGATGTACTCTGGCAGATTCAGTATCTGATTTGCCAGCAGCCCTAGCAGCTTCTGAGTCACAGTCTACTGCAATCACTCTCAAGTTAATTTTTATTTTTTTGGAGTTCTCACCCTGTTGAAAGTAGAGGATCGGGCTGGTGCTTCTTCCAGTGCTGTTTATGGCCTTGGGTCTTTCCTTTTCCACCCACTTTTACAATTGTTTTTATACAAAAGTTGGAATCACCCTGATTGCTTTCTCCTCTAATTGCTTGCTGCCCTTGTATCCATTTGATGAGGATTTCAATAAGAAGTGGTCAATTCCCTCTGTGGATCCTGCCATATCTCGTATCTCCATTTTCCTTTGCCAGACCATGTCTGACTGGACAAAATCCCTTAAAATGGATCTAACTTGCAATTCCATCCTCTGCTTGTGGACACATGGGGAAGATGGCTTTGGCATTGAATTTCATCTATGATGGCTTGCTGGATGGAATCCTCTCTCCTTCTCTCTCACATAAGTCTCCTGTTGGTGCATATGCATAGGGCAATTTGGCTAAAGTGCTGGACTGAGGAAGTTATTTTGTCAGAATGTTTTTTACGCATTTCACTTTGTGGCACAATACCTCTTGAACCAGCCCTAGATGTTCTTAAAGTGGTAGTAAACCCAGTGTGCCTAATCTTGTCAAACACAGATCCACACCGCAATCCACATTACAAACTAACCAGATATGTTATGGTGCTGTTAGGAGTGTCCTTACTTTTATTGCAGCTGATGTTTAGTTTCTCATGATGCTACTGAAGCCAGCGCCATGTTTAGGAATCTTCCTGATGCTGCTCCGAACCCTACTTCTGCCCTTGTGCTACATCACCAATGCAATCTTGCACATGCGCTGTAAGATGTAACTAAGCCTAGTGATATGAAGGGAAGATAATCTGAGCTCTCACGGGACTAAGCTACGATGCCTGGGAGTAAGGACTATGTCACGCATGTCTCTATACACATTTACGGCACAGTCTGTGTCAATCAGCGTGCCGAAAATACTGCGCATGCGCAGATGACATAATCACACAGGGAACAGGACAGAATCTACTAAATGGTGCCTTTCCAAAAGCAGCTAAGGGAATCTACATGTAAGCATGGAGCTGAGTAAAGAAGTAAAGTTTACTACTGCTTTAATAAGAATATTACTGGTGGTAAGAGCGCTCATCTTCCCCAGCAGAAGAAACCTAAGGAGCAGACGGAAAAGTGCCTCTCTGGCCATCAAGAAGTGTCCCTTTAATTTCTCCATTCCTGTGACTTCAATGTCAAATCCCCCCAACCTTGGCTTCCCATTCAATCACAAAGTCTGGCACTCTAAGCCTGCCAAATCCTCAAACAAGCCTTTCTCAGGATGGAAGTGTGTCCCCACTTTAAGAAATGGGTGGGATGTCTGTTGGTCATGGTTGACATTTGAGCTTCAGTGTTTTCTAGATGCTTGTTTGAGGGAGGTGATGTTCCACAGCTACAAACTCGAGTTTCATTCCCTGCCCCCTCATAACTTTCTCTCTTCTAACCTTTATGTGTCTCCTCAAAGACAAAAACCTGATGCACATCAGGTTCTCCCTCTCCTTTTGGACAAAGGTGTCATAGCTCCAGTCCGGTCTGCAGAATGGTGTCAGGGATTTTACTCCAACTTGTTAACTATGTCAAAACCCCATCCTTGGTCTCAAATATTTCAATGTTTTCTTTTAAGTCCACAAAGAGAATTTACCAGTTCTCTCATTGCTTCCCTTTGTCAACAGGACTGTCTGGCTTCTTTGGACATCAAAGATACTTACATGTCTCCATCTTTCCAGCTCACCAGTGTTTTCTTAGGTTTGCTGTAGAGCCACTGCACTTCAGTTTGTGGCCCTACCATTTGGCCTCTGTTTAGCACCCCAGGTGTTCACAAAGGTGCTGGTTCTAGTGTTGGCCCTGTTCCACTCTTATGGCATTCCCATTGTTGGATACTGAAACAGCCTCCTGTTGAGGGAACAGTGATAGAGGGCTACCATTTCTTTGACTGTTTTACAGAAGTTCAAGTGGATCCTGAACCTTGAAAAATTGGTGCTGGAACCATCTCACCATTTGGAGAGTCTGGGTCTGGTTCTGGACACATGCCAGGCCAGAGTATTTAAAGACTATGACTATCTGGTCTCTGATTCAGACTCTTTAGTTTAGTGTATGATTTTTCCTCATTTTGCATGAGAGTCTTGGGACCAAAGGTAGCCATCTTTGAGGCAGTTCTCTTTTCCAATTTTGCTCCAGACCTCCACGTGTTTTGAGTAACTATGAGTAAGCGCCCTTAGGGGGGCGTGAAACGCGTCAACATTTTGTTCCCTTTCTGTATCGCATGGATCTGTACCAATAAAGCATTTCAAGGAGTGCGGCCGTCCGGAGTTTCTCCTTCAATTTTTTACTCCACATGTTTTATCACTGTGCAAAAATCAGTCCTGTCTGTGGACAGGCTGATTAGGTTGACACCGAGGACCAGGCTCACAAATCTGTCTTTTGGAAGATTTTTACAACTTTGCCAGCCTGTTGTGCTGTGGGAGGGGTTTTTGAGCACCCTGTGCATGGGAAATTGGTTGTTGGTGGAGTCTTGTCACCCATGTCTTGTTGATGGCCTAAGCAAATGTTGTATGCTAACTTGGTAAGGCTTCTTGCAGATACACTGTGGGTCCTGCTAGACTGTCTAGATCTGCTGTCCTAAGGGCTGATTTGCCATCCTGCTTCTTGAACTGTTGCTTTGGGGACTTCTAAGATGTCATTATTTTAGAAACATAGATGCATAACCGTTAGTATAACTATAATAACTATTAAAGTATAACAAATAATTGTTTTACGATTATCTCCACAAAACATATTTAATAAAACATCTAGTATTGAGTGCACCTTGCACCATCCCATGAAAGAGTGGAAATCTAGGTTTGGTCCCTTCACTAGCATTACTCCATCCTCCACCAAAGTCCAACTTTGGTAGTTTGTTTTCTTAAATAAGATATAAGACACTGAAGTTGAACTTGGCAATAGAGACAATCTGTTATTGAATTATAATATCCCCTACAGTCCCTTGTGGCATCCATAATGCATGCATTTGGTACTACACATATAGAGTTTGACCTTTACTCTCCTATACTGGCTGAGGAAGTAGACTGATGCCTGAGAAATGCGTAACACAATGCCACAATTCTACTAACAGGTATCGGTGCTTTCTGAAAGAGAAATGGATTGTGTCAACAAAAGAATTTATAAATCTATGTAGTAGATGGTACAAGACATATGTATGGATAGAACATATTTTCATGATTGTCATGTGAGCATGTGTGGATACCCTAAATTTAGGATGTTTTATAAAATTAGATTTTTAAGATAATGTTAATTAAAAATGCTTTTTTTTATATACTTCAGTAATGACACTTTAAAAGTCCCCTAAAAGCAATAGTTTTGCATTTTGTATCATAAAGGTGGGATGTGGTATCCTGATTTCCTGATCTAGGATCAGTTCATTACGATTCTTGCTCACTTGCTTTAATGGAATGACTCTTGAATCGCGGGTACTAAGGGACAGAGGCATCTCTGAGTCTATGGGGTTCATTTACCAATGGCAAATACTGTAGAATGTTCACTTTGCAAGGGAAGAAGCACATTGCACGGGAATTTCTCCAGAGCATAGGAAATGGGGGTAAAGCTCTTGGCTTCAAATTAACAGTCACGTGCAAGGAAAAATTCTATTTTTTTTCCTTTCCTTGCATGTTAGTGGGGTATTCTTGGCAAATATTCTTTCATATTCACTAAGCTCTCGGGAAAATTTCCATTCAAAGTGCAAATTCTTTGCAAAGTGAACAGCCTATTTGTTTTTAGTAATAATTCATACAAAGCTCAAGGCTAGAAATTCCATTTCATGCAATCATTCATCACCCCAGAAATTTCTCGGTGGGACAAATCCCCTACTTCCAGCAGTTGGGTCTGGACCAGCATTTGCTTTTCTGCACCATATATTCTTTGCACTCTGTTTTATAGACTGTTGGCTGCTCACTTTTTTTTAAGACCTTTTTGCAGGGGGTTTACCGTGTTCTTCCCCCTGTCTGTTCCCCTGTGACTCCATAGGGTCTGAACCTGGTTCTCTCTGCTTCAGAAGCTGCCATTTGATCCCACTGGAGACATTCCTCCCCCCCCCCCTCCCCAAAGTTGCTTTGCTTGTAGCCATTTCCTCTTTGAGGTGAGTGTCAAAACTGGGGGCATTATTTTGCAAAGAACCCTTTTTGGTCTTTCATAGGGACAAGGTGGTGTTGATGCCAAGGGCTTCCTTCTTGCCTAGGGTAGCCTCTGCCTTTCACCCTAACTAGGACATTGTTCTCTTATCCCTTAAGCTGGGTACACACTACATCTTTTTTTTCGTGCAACCCCCCCGGGTTGCACAAAAAAAATAACTGTCCACTCCGGTCGGAGCCGCTGTACTAACCATGCAAGGTTAGTCCAGCAATCTCCCCTCCCCTGCTGAGTTTTTGTGTTCTGACAGCCCCCCCCCCCCCCCCAGAACACTCTGTTCAGGGCTCTCTGTCATTGGCTGAGAGAGATGATCAGGAGTTGGTCAGCTGCTGGTTTTCCAGCATGCATGTCCAACAGAAGCCGGCCAAACAGACAGATGGACAGACCGATATACACACAGGCAGATTGCCGTCCTGTTTTTTTTGAACCGACAAATGTCTCCCGATATTCTGTCCGTGTGTACAGGGCTTTAGTCTGGCTGGAGTTTATCCAAAGGAAATTGCCTTCCATTGTCTGGATGTGGTTCAGACAGTGCAAGTTTATTTTTTAGCCATTGATTTCCATTTTGTCATTCCAGATGGGCTTCAGGAGGGTGCCCTGCTTCTCTTGCCACCATTTCTATGGCTCAGACAGACCATCATTTAAACTTACAGTCTCAAGGATTGGGTTCTTCCCTTTCCTGTTAAGGTTCATTTTGCTAAATCTGTGAGCTCTTCTTGGGCTTTTCTGTATCAGGCAACTGATTCCTAGGTTTGTAAGGCTGCCACCTAGTAATCAGTTGACATATTCTCCCAATTCTGCCAGGTGGATGTGTCTGACTCATCTGATGCCAGCTTTGGGCTTAAGGTCCTTCAGGTGGCTCTTTCATTTGCAGATGGTCCCTATTTTGTTTTGTTAAGCTAGGCCTGTTAGCTTTTGGTTGCTGTTGCCTATCCCTCAGCTTGACTGATTTTGGTTTTCGTGAAGGTTGAAGACTTCCTGTGTCTCCCACAATGGGTGAGAATGAACATAGGATTTTTTTACAGTAAAATCTTTTTCTTGAGGGGCTGCTTTGCTACAGAACTGGGGCCTGCTGATAGTAGGAGGGGATATACCCTGGGATGACCTACAGTTTTTTGTTTTCTAGTGTCCAGTCCTCCTGTAGGTGACAGTATAACCAGAAGGTTTAGGACTTTTTGTCTCTTAATGGGTTCCAAGAATAGCAATTTTATGTTGAGTACAAAAATCCTATTTTTAAAGCAACCATTATTAATTTTACCAGGTTTTATATGTTCTCTCTGTTGATGTTTTTGCTGTCTAACTTTAAATGCTGTCTGAGTTACTATAGATGGGATTTCTGTTTTATTTCTGTCCTGTCTGAAACCTGTTGTCTGGTTAGGAGGTGGGAGAAAGTCAAGATTGGGGGAAAAAAATCCTTACAGAGGTTCTAAACCTTTCTCACTTAAATAGATTTTTTTATTTTACCTCCCTTTGCCATTCTATCTGACACCCATCAAATACTCAGGAACTGAGAAGAGATTTCCTAAAACAAAAGTGGTTTTAAAATGGAATGGGAGGCACCAGAAGAAAGACATAGGGGTTGATTTACTTAAACTGGAGAGTGTGAAATCTGGTGCAGCTCTATATAGAAATCAGCTTACATTTTTTTTGTAAATGTTTTTAATTTAACTGAACAACCTGGAGTTAGAAGCTGATTGGCCACCATATAGAGCTGCACTAGATTTTGCACTCTCCAGTTTTAGTAAATCAACCCTATAGTTAAGTAGAGAAGTACCCAATATGAATGTTAAAACTTACAAAAAATGAAAGTGTTATAAAATCATCATCTTAAAGTTATTTTAAGGTTTGTTTGTTTTTTTAAATAACAAACATGTTATACTTACCTGCTCTGTGCAAGGGTTTTGCACAAAGCAGCCCTGATACTCCTTTTGTGGGGTGCCCCGGCGGCACTTCTGGCTCCTTCTCTTCATCGGGTTCCCCCGCAGCAGAGAGTCGCTTTCCATGGGGGCACCCATGCAGTCGCGACAACGAGTCCCGCTGCTGCATCCATGGACACAGACAGCAGGACTTGGCCCTGCCCTCAGCTCCCGTGTCATTGGATTTGATTGACAGCAGCAAGAGCCAATGGCTCCTGCTGCTATCATTCTATCCAATGAGCACCCGAGACAGCCGCTGGGCTCATGCTCGTCACTGGAATGATCGGGTTTGGGTAAGAACAAGGGGGGGTTTGGGAGGCATCTGAAGCAGAGAAGGTTTTTTTTCACCTTAATGCATTCTATGCATTAAGGTGAAAAACCATGAGTCTTTACAACCCCTTTAAGTCGGTTAACACAATAACACTTTTAATACTTCAATTCTTAAAAGATGTAATCTGGGGGGGGGGGGGGGTTACAGAACGTCCGGTCAATCACATGTGATGTAATCACATGACACTGGAAGATTTGCTCTGCTAAACATGAGAGTTCCACCTCCAAAGCATACCTTGCTCCATGGTGGAGTTGCTGTAATTTTTTTGCTGTGCCACCATTACAGCTCATAGACACAGATTGTGTTGTGTGTGTAGCTTTCTATAAAATAGCCTCTCAATAGTG
>BLSH010064512.1:838264-856187 GCA_018402905.1 Glandirana rugosa
CAGTAATTTTACCTTGTTTAAACTAGAACATTTTTCTAAAGCGAGAGTACAGCAGAAGCTGTTTGCCTTCAGACTTTTGCTCTCTGACTACATCTTTGAAAGAGCCATGTTCACAAAGCAGAAAGGATGGATTTCATAATTTTGTCACTACTTATAGTACCAAAGCAATACATATATTGTTTTTCTCAGGTAGCGAATGCTTTCTTTAGCAATATTGTCCTACAAAATTATTTTTTTCCTGCAATCTAGAGACAAAAAGAAAAAACAAAACTACAAATAAAGTTTTTTCTTTAACATTTGACTAGTATTACTTAGTGTTACTGTAAACAAAAGGTATCCTTTAATTTGTTCCATTTTAATGACACTAAAATTACTATTTGGGCACTAAACTTGGCAAAGTTATTTCCAAATGAAAAAAAAGCCTTTTTTTTTTAAATTGTGTACATTGTTATTTAATCAAGTGCAACTAATTCAAATGAACAAAACGAATGAAAATGAAAAAATGTTACATTTGAAATGTAGAAATAAAAAAGTTAAACTGAAAAGGGGAAGTAGGAGCTAATAAAGATTGATTAGGGTTAGCACGGGTTTTAAAGACAAACAATTTTTATTAAAATAAAAAATATTTTATTTATGTTTGTATGGTTGTGGTGACTGGCAATATGTGCTGATAAAAAGAAACCCCTTCAATCCACACATATAGGAACTAGTCTAAATTGCTTACAACAATAGTTGCAAGTGCAACAGTGAATCTGGCACCATTTCCAGTCTTTTTGCTGGGTACAGTGGCCATGCATGCAGAATGTTCAGGGTGTACAAGGTATGCCCAAGGTAATAAGACGTTTTTATGGGCATATTTAATTGTTACGTGATTAGGACAATGTATTTGCAGGCTCTTTTGAGCAATACATTCTCAAAAAGCTTGCAAGAGATCATGTAAAGTCTTTCAGATCTCAGCATTCTGCTCTTTTCCCACTTTCCATGCACCCGATCCGTGTTTCTATTACAGATTAGAAGACTAGCAGGATACCAACTGCTGGCAGGAGGCAGAAAAAAAATTACTGAAAAAGATAGTGATCTTTTTTTTTTATCAGAACCTGAAGGAACCTGGACAATTAATTACTCCAGGGTGCCTGTAACTACAGAGGTTTGTGGGGGTTTGCTTTAAAGCATTTGTACAGTTTTATTATGTTAATAATATGCTCATAGCCTGTAAAGATTTAAACTGGTCTGCACCACAGATTGGCCCTATTCCCTAAGCTGCTGTCACATGCAACCTCCCAGGTGTGTAATCAAGTATTCAAAAAAAAAAAAAGACCACGCTGAAAAACGTATAATAATAACAATTATTATCCCAATTTCCTATCTCAACAAGTGCAATTAATTACAAGTATTTGCAGATCATAAAAGTGCTATTTAAATAAATTGTGAATCACCCAAATGGATAAATATTTTAAAAAAGTCTGTAGAGTTCAATATTAAGTTGGCCCACTCCTTGCAGCTCTAACCGCTTCAACTCTTCTGGGAAGGCAATCCACAAGGTTATGGAGTGTGTGTCTATGGGAATGTTTGACCATTCTTCCAGAAGTGCATTTGTGGGGTCAGGCACTGACTCCACAAATGTGGACGAGAAGGTCTAGCTCTCAGTCTCCGTTCAAATTCATCCCAAAGGTGTTCAATCGTATAGAAATGTAGGCCAGTCAAGTTCCTCCACCCAAACTGGCTCATCCATGTCTTTATGGACCTTGCTTTGTTCACTGGTCCAAATCATTTGGTAGAGGGGGGATTATGGTGTGGGGTTGCTTTTCAGGGATTGGGCTTGGCCCCTTAGTTCCAGTGAAGGGAACTCTTAAGGCGTCAGCATACCAAGACATTTTGGACAATTTCATGCTCCCAACTTTGTGGGAACAGTTTGGGGATGACCCCTTCCTGTTCCAACATGACTGTACACCAGTGCATAAAGCAAGGTATATAAATACATGGATGAGCAAGTTTGGGGTGGAGGAACTTGACTTGCCTGCACAGAGTCCTGACCTCAACCCGATAGAACACCTTTGGGATAAATTAGAACGCAGACTGCAAGCCAGGCCTTCTCGCTCACATCAGTGCCTGATCTCACAAATGTGCTTCTGGAAGAATGGTCAAACATTCCCATAGACACGCCCTTAAACCTTGTGGGCAGCTTTCCTAGAAGAGTTGAAGTTGTTATAGCTGCAAAGGGTGGGCCAACTCACTATTGAACCCTATGGACTAAGACTGGGATGATATTCAAGTTTATGTGCGTGTAAAGGCAAGCGTCCCAATACTTTTGACAATATAGTGTATAAACCGCAATAAATTTTTAACACAAGTGATTCATTTCAATACTCTTAAGTTATAAAACGTCCACAATTGTTCATGTGTCTCATAATCTCCATGCTTGAAAAGTTCGGAGGTGTTAAATCCACACTGCAAAAATAATACTTTTTTGGGAGAGGACTACATAAACAGTCCAATCCTTGACGGATCAGATTGTCTTTACCACTTATCTCCTTCTGCCTTGCAAGGGTTGAAACCTCCAATTTTCCAAAGATATCCTGTCCTTCACAGTACTCCATCTCCAGGAGAGAACAAAGAGGCTCCACATAGCATAAAAATGCTTAAAAAGTTTATTGAATAAAAGCCGATACGCTTACATTATATTGCGTCATGCCTGACATTAAGGAGTAACAACTTGTATAGTGTTCGAGTCCACTGGCTCCAGCCGTGAGACCGAGATGCAAGCGGACAGGCTATGTGCTGCGTGAAGTGTGACTCCGCCCTACACATTTCACCGCCTTTTGTCATCAGGAACGACCAAAGCTCCTGGAAACTTTAATGCATTGGGTTAATCCTATTATGATATTTTAAAGTTTAAAAAATGTTAAAGTGATGCTTTACTACAGGGGTCTTGAACTAAAATGTCCGGATGTCCGGTCAGCAAAATATTCTTCCGGCAGAGGTCCGAATCTCATTAGCACTATAATACATCACAGTCATCTTCTTCAGCGTACCTTTCACATCATAATCCCCTTTACATCACAGTGCCCTCAGTTCCCCTTCACATCACTGCCCCCATTTACATTGCAGTGCCCTTTACATGGCAGTGCCCCTTAACATCACAGTCCCCCCTTTAAAGCAGTCCCACAGTGTCCTCAGTTCCCCTTCACATCGCAGTCCCCCTTTACATTATAGTGCCCCTTTACACATTACAATACCCCTTAAAACAACGCAGCTCCCCTTAGCATAACACAGCGCCCCTTAACATAACACAGCGCACCTTAGCATAACACAGCACCCCTTAACATAACACAGCACCCCTTAACATAACACAGCGCACCTTAACATAACACAGCGCACCTTAGCATAACACAGCACCCCTTAACATAACACAGCACCCCTTAACATAACACAGTGCACCTTAACATAACACAGCGCACCTTAGCATAACACAGCGCACCTTAACATAACACAGCACCCCTTAACATAACACAGCACCCCTTAACATAACACAGTGCACCTTAACATAACACAGCACCCCTTAACATAACACAGTGCACCTTAACATAACACAGCGCACCTTAGCATAACACAGCGCACCTTAGCATAACACAGCACCCCTTAACATAACACAGCGCACCTTAGCATAACACAGCACCCCTTAACACATCGCAGGGGGGTGATGCAGATTGAGACAGAGAGTGGGAGCCTTTTCATATTAACAAGCCAGGTAATCACCTGCTTGTTAACATAATAACTTTTGCAGATCTCCACCCTCAGTCCTGATCTGCAGCTCCTCCTGCCCCCTCCCACTGTGCGGATGACATCGATGGCTGGGCTGGAGAGGACACCCAGCTGTGGCAGTAGCACAGCCGCGGTCCGGACAGGACTGTCGCTCGGTCTGATTCCAGACCGTGGTCCTCCACTTAGTGACCGCTGTTTTATAACATGTTGCATAATAAATATAGTATGCCATTCTATGCTGTCACACTAACGAATAAACTAAATTAAAATGCTTTGTTAAATTCTCTAATGCATGTTAAAAAAATTGAGAGAAGATATTTGAGTAGTTTCTGTTGATAGCACCTCTATGTTACTTAGTTGGGCTTCATTCACACATATAGCTTTGCTTGACCAAAACAGATTCTAATCAGCATTATTTGAAAAGTCAACAAAATAAGAAATGAGAAGATCTTGATTTTTTTTTTTTTAATGTCAGAGCAATATTGGGAAAGAAAGATTACGGTACTTCTATTATAGAGGTTTCGTTTAGGCTTCCAATTTGTCAGTTATGTATTTGTTTTATACAGCGAGTTCATTACTGCCTGAAAAGTTCATTGTGAGGATACTTATGACCCGTCACAAAGAGAAATAAACAGAACCCAGCTGATATAACACAAGCAGGAAATTGTGCTGCTTAAGCTGAGGGAGTGCAGAAACACCGAGGAGGAACTTGTACAGCTCAGGTCCTCTGGGATGTGTGTATCCTTATGCTGGTAAAGGGATATTGGCGATCCTTTGTTCCCAAGCCGAGCTCACATCAGCTAGGTCAGACATTGGAGGGTGCTTCTCCTACACGGCCGTATCAAAGGCAGTTCATTAATGAGGGATCATCATCTGGAATAGCAGTGACTAATAACATAATGGCTCTCAGCCTCCCATTAAGTCATTTTTTTTATACTCTGAGAGTGTAAAACAGCAGTATCATCTATGTGCTGTTTACTATATGTACTCTAATTACATCAATATGTTTTATGAGAACGCAGCAGTGCATCAAAGGGGATGTCTAACAATCACTGGACAATATTATTATACAGTAATATGTATCTGGTCTTATTTCACTGTCATCTCCTGTTGGTTACTGATGACCTGTCTGAAAATGATAGGATCATCATATTGCAGTAATGACTACCTGTCGTTAGGCTAAGTGATATGACAAGATGATGGAGCATTGCTTTTTTAAAGAAAGCCTTAACTGTCCTTTTGTTTTATATAGACTTGGCTTAAAGGACAAATGTACTTTAACCCTTTCACTGCCCAAACATATATTTTCTGAAAACAAACACCCTAGAGAATGAAATGGTGGTAGTTCCAATTTTTTTATATCATACTATATTAGCAGAACGGTTTATGAAACACAAGATTTCAGTAAAAAAAAAATACACTAAAGTTAATTTTAGGCCACACAATTCAATAGATTACTCCACTTTTATAAAAGATGAAGTTGCACTGAGTACATAGATGCCCAGCATGTCAAGGCTTAAAATTGCATGCGCTGGTGAAAAGGTGATACACTTCGTTACCCTATATTTTCTATAGGCGATACTTTACAAGCCCCGCCAGGTATTCACTTTAGAGTTAACTGTGAATAGTTAATATCATTCCGGCATGCATGGCAAAATATAACATGTATCTCAATTGATGTTTTCATGTGTAGCTGCCCCCTTTGCAGTGGGGTCTCCCCCACCCCGCACTGCAAGGGTTAAATGCTTATTATGACTAGGGGGTAGAGGAACAGGCAATATTACTTACCCTGATTCCTAGCTCCAACAGGCTCCAGTGCTGACCACTTAACCCTGTAGAGCAATTAACCATCTTGTATGTGAAGAGGATGAGCATGCAACTGCAGCCATGAGAAGCCTAAAGAGGGGGCTGCAGGGACCTGGTCACACAGACAGAAGGAGCCTGCAAGAGCCAGGAATAAGGTAAGCATTACTCCTTATCCCTGTACCCCCTAGGCCAGGGGTGTCCAAACTTTTTTCAAAGAGTGCCAGATTTGATGAAGTGAACATGTGTGAGGGCCGACCATTTTGCCTGACATTCTTTGAGCCATTAAAATTAAATGCAAATTAACTATTTCATGCCAAGTTTATTGCAAATGGCATACTTTTCATTTTGTCACATGGATCACAAATCTAAACAGGTGTTAAATTACTCTTCCTTTCATATCTGAAAGCCAGATGAAGGAAAAATCCAGGAAGCTGAAATATATGTCCGGAACATTATGAAGTACATTACATATTATTGGTAATAAAGGTTGTCTGTCAAATTTTAAGTAAAAAAAATATGAACAGGAACATAACACCAAGTATACATGTTGTGTCAAATATATTTATAACTGATTTATACCAACTGACATTAACTGAGATTTTACAATGTATTCATCTGAATTGAAAAAAACTTGCCTGCATTAATGTGAATGGCTGGCCACAAGAAGTGTCTGGAGGAGTAGTGGATTAGTAGTGGAGTAGTGGATTACTTGTCTGTAGTGTGCAGATGATACTAACTTCCTCACCCTGGTTGTCCGATGATCCAAGCCCAGTAATGGCGCCTTTGAGGGACTAAGGAACCCAGCTGCAACAAGCCGAACAGCTCTACAAGCCTCACATGTTCCGCGCCTTCTTAGCTGTGTGTGGTGGAGACACAGCGCAGGGGCCGCAGGGAGAACCAACGCACTGAGAACAAATGCACCAAATCCCGCAACGTCAGAAAGATTGCGAGAACACCAATTGAGGACGTGCAGTCCCGCGATCCCAGAGGTCTGAGTGCTCGGGGGCCACAACACATAGATTTTGCCACAGTACCTGTGGGGCCATATAAAACTGGAACACAGGCTGCAATTGGCCAGCGGGCCAGACTTTGGACATGCCTGCCCTAGACTAATAGTGCACACACACTGAGTAAGGTGAAATTGAACCCTTTGGTTGAATTGAACCGGTTGGTTACAGACTGCCCAGTAGGTTGTGCTGGGAATTTCTCTGTTTTTGTTTTGCATACATGTGCTCCTTGCTGCAATGGCCAGTTATAGGTGGGGGCCGTGGCCATTTGTTTGTACTATTAAATTAAACCCTGCCTGAGTTTGATTGTCCCCCTCGCCACTCTCCCATTGGTCTGTACTCACATTTAAAATTAGTGTTCCTGGGCACGGTTGGGTCATCCAGACCAGTGGTTCTCAACCCTGTTCTCAAGTACCCCCAACAGGCCATGTTTGCAGGTTTTCCTTTATCTTGCACAGGTGCTTTAAATCAAAGTCAATGGCTTGGTATTTTGGACAGCTATTTTATCTAAGAGAAATTCCCAAATCATGGCCTGTTGAGGGTACTGGAGGACAGGGTTGAGAACCACTGATCCAGACCACAGTGATCCCTGGTTCTGCGCTCACACTGAAGTGAACCGTTCTGGACCAAAAGTGCTCCAGGGCACAGTACACTTAACCTTTCCTGAGCATGGTTTTCAGCACTTACACTACACAAATAAACAGAACCACGGGGTGAAACTTGCCCAAGTAGTTAAAACTGCTAGTGTGAGTTCATTGACCCTTGCAGTTGTGGAGGGCCCTACTCCAATGGTATTTTTTTCAGATTTAACACAAATATATATTCTCTATAATATCAAAGTGAAAACAAATCTTTTCAATGTGATTTAAATTATTACATTAAAAAACACAGAAAGTTTGGAATTGTGACACCATTTATTGGATAACTTAAATTAAATACTTTCTTGACACACTTGTGTGGTATTGGCTATTGTGAAGGTTTAGGCTATAGAGATTAGAGTTTAGAAGTGTTATTGGGATAATCGACTCAGAAATAAGATGTTCGGGCACAATCCTCACCTCAAATGTCTTTGTGAAATGTTCATATACCAGAGAAGCAATTAAATATTTAATTGATGACTTTCTGCCTGCATACCTGCATAATGAATATGGAGCGCCACCTTTTCAATTTTTTTTCCCTCCTTGATAACTTTGTTGTGAGAAGTCTTTTGTTAACAAAGCTCAATAGCTCAAGACAATATATTTTTTTAAAGTTTACCTGTGTTTTACCTACCCTCGATTCCTAAGAACAGTTCATATTTAGTGGGCATCAATGCAGGTATCTAAACTGCATTGCTGAAACACTAATTACTCAATCTGACACATAGGGGTTGATTTACTAAAGCTTGAAAGTGCGAATTTTGGTGCAGCTGCACACATAAACCAATCCGCTTCAAGGTTTTATTGTCAAAGCTTGATTGAACAAGCTGACGTTAGAAGCTGATTGGCTAGCATGCACAGCTGCGCCGGTTTGGCTATAGTAAATCAACCCCATGATGTCCAATTCTAAACATGCACTTTTGGTGGGTCCAAGTACAGGTGTGGGTAGGATAAATTTAAAAAAAATTATACGAAGTTACAATCACATAGAAAAACTGAAAATGTTCTTATTTGTCCATATATGTATTTTTCAGTCCATTCTCATGACTTCTTTATAAACAGTCTGAAAAAGTGTTCCCCCTTTACTGCAACACATTCTGATACTAAATGCCTATGTCAGAATCAATTACAAAATAAATATAGAAATGTACTGTGAAATTAAGAGGGATAAAACTGTTGGACCTGTCTGCAAACGCTTGCTGTAAGTAATGAGGAACAATTGGTTATTTTGTACCAAGGACCATCCGTGTTTAATTAAACAACACCATCATTTTAATTTATTTAACATTACACAGGGCTCCGGTTCATTGAAAACACTTCATCAAAATTGGTTGATTAAATAGAGTTTGATTACAATAAATGTAATATGTTTTAAAGGAGAACAGCTTTAAAATGTTTGCAATTACTCAACAAATGAACAAATTAACCCCTTTTGCTTGTATTTCTTGTAATGGCAGATAATCTAATATTTATTCTAGAACTGTATACAATGTAACCAATCCATAACTCGCAGTGCATAGAAGGGAGCTGTGTCGTGGGCTGAGACTTTTTTTTATCTTGGTCAATACCAGCTTAGGTATGCCATGTTAAATCAGAGAATCATTTACAGAATACAAGATATTTTGCGAATCGAAAAGGGTGAAGGGGGAGTGCGGATAAACAACACACCTTTTTAAACCTGACTAGCTATGTAACTATGTAACAATACTGCTTCCCTATAGGAGAGCCAGTCTCATAGTCACAGCCTGCTAAAAGTACAGTAAGAATGCACTGGCATAAATTAAGGTATATACTGTATTTTACATTACACAGAAATGATCCAGATATGGCATAAACCTCAACAGCATCACCTTTTTTCCAAGATATGACCAAATCTCTGCTTGGAGTTCTCCTTTAATGGCTTGTAGGCATTAGCTTTAGCTTTGCTACAACATTTGCTACATGTAGCACAGCCTGCAGACTTGAATCACCATGCTGGATACAATCAGTTAGCATGTTATGATGCTTATTGTTCATTAATACTTTATAATTCTCTGAAAGACACATGGTACATATTGAACATTAGTACTGTATAGTGTATTACATTGAACATGTCAATTCTTTCTACAGGGATACATGGCAAGCATGAGTGCTCAAGGAGTTCCTGAGGACATGAAGGGAAAAGACAAAATTGTCTTTGGGAACATACACCAGATATTTGACTGGCACAAAGAGTAAGTGGCATCTTGTAGACCTACAAAATTACAAATTATTTATAAACCATTTACAGTCATGCTGATGTCAGGGGAATTGCAGCATGTCCTTTTACACACTACTGTATGTATGCACATTAAGCACATCTTTGATTCCTTTGAAGTGAAGACACTATGAATGTGTTTAGTTCAGTATGCACACTGGCTTTAAATGTCTTTAAACACAAAGCTATGCTGTCTCAATTCACATTTAAGACCAATGGAATGCATTGTTAAGAGAAATTAAGAAGTAGATATTAAAAAGCAGTGCATGTTTGTAAAAATTTTCATTTATTTTATTGTTATGCCTGTAGGCCATATGGGTCCCCCTGTAATGCTGAGAGTAAGTGTCCAATGTTTTTTGCAACCTAGAAACAAGGCATTTGGATGGGTAGGGGTGTCAAATGGCCTTTAAGTATGACAATAAAAAACATTTTACAAAGCTGCACAGTCTTTTCACGTCTACTGGGCCCCTGGACTGCATAGGCTATTTTCTTAAAAGGTGAATTTATCCTTTAAGCATTGCTGTGTGTGATTGAGACAGCATAGCATTTTTGTTAAAGACAACCAGTGTGTATACTGAACTGAACACTCACAGAACTGGAGCATGGAGGTGAATGGAATGTAACTCTCATTTAAGAGAATCACAAGGGGCTGATTACTTAAACAGTAACTTTAGGCAAAATTGAAGTTTACATATTGTATATGAAATGGTGGGGTTGATTTACTGGAGAGTGCAAAATCTGGTGGAGCTGTGCATTGTAGCCAATCAGCTTCTAACATCAACTTGTTCAATTCAGTTTTGACAAATAAACCTGGAAGCTGATTGGCTTCTATGCAGAGCTACACCAGATTTTGCATGCTGCAGTTTTAGTAAATCAGTACAGTCTGTCAATAGTATTAGCAAAGAAGTTTTTGTTTTTTCTCACCTCTCTCTCTCACACCCATAATGTAGTTTTATTACCTGTTGATTATACCAGTAGTTTGTTTCCGCTTTCTTTACCAAGCCAAGTTGTCCAGCAAAAGTGTCAGAGTCGATTTGCACAACCAGGGGTGCTTATAACCGTCTGCTTTTATTTCTAAGGTTTCAAGCCTAAGTGTACCTAAAAAATATATATATACAAAATAAGCACAAGAGACATTACTTATCTTCAGTGTGATTTACTCCTTCAGCCTTTTGATTCAATAGTAATATTTCTCCTCTAATGCCCCTCTCCACCTCTGCTGCCATAATTTTTTGGTGATGCGGGGGTCAATAGAACTAAGGGGCTGTCACAGGCTCTCATCAAGCAAGCTTGATGTGCTTCCCACTGAGCTCCTCCATTCATAGAAGCTGTACTACAACTTTAATGGATAAAACAGGATCTATGAATGGAGGACAGCAGATGATTGAACAGTCCATCCCTGTCATTCCTAGATCCTGATAAAGTCATAAAAGCTGTAGTATGGCTTCTATGAATAGAGGAGCTGGGTGGAAAGGACAGTCATAGTCAAGAACTCTTGATGAGAGCCTCTGACAGCCCTTCAGTTCTGTTAACCCCCCACCACACCAGAAGATTATGGCGACTGGGGTTGGGGGTACATCAGAGGAAGAAGATTACTACTGAAATAGAAGACAGAAGCACAGGAGACACATCACATTGAAGATAAGTAATGTCCCTTCTGCTTATTTATTTTCAGAATAAAAAAAGGCTTGCTGGTGTAACTGCCTAAAAATGGGTTAGCAGGAGTTGGGTTTTAATTTGTCTTGTTTCTTACTCATAGTCTTTTAGAAACGAAATGTCTATCTAAGGCCCCTTTCACACTGGGGGGACTGCGGCTGCAATCCGCTTGCTCAGCAGGGGATATATCCTCTGATTCCTGCTGAGCAGGGGGTTGACAGCTCCTTGTCTGGTCCGATCATGCAGAGCAGACATGGACACAGACTGCTCTCCTCTATGGACCCGTCTGTCCATTTACACCCGACTGGCATCTGATACGATTCCCTGGACGGATGGTGATTGTATCCTCATCCGTCTGTTTTTGGTGGATTGGATTGGATGTAGGCGGGTGTAAATGGACACATGTCCGTTTACACTCACCACTGCATAGAGAAGATTGAAGGTTCTGATTGGGTCCACTTAAAAAACTGACAGACGGACCCGATCGGAACGTCCGTGTGAAAGGGGCTTAAGACTACCCTGCCCACTGGTGGAAATGCTCCTGCAGAATAAACAGAGCTGTCACCCTATAAGAGGAAGTGGGAATCCTTGTCAGGTCTACTGCCAAGATCAAAAGGTAATAAGACTATGTTACACTGAGGTTGATTTACTAAAACTGGAGAGTGCAAAATTTGATGCAGCTCTGTATAGCAACCGATCAACTTCCAGGTTTTATTGTTGAAGCTTAATTGAACAGTCTGAAGTTGGAAGCTGATTGGCTACCATGCACATCTGCACCAGTTTTGCATTCTCTAGTTTAGTAAATCAACCCCATAGTTACATAATAGTTTCCCCCAGACATTCCAAATACCTAGTCAGGTTCAGGGAAAAGTTCTAGTTTATTACATTCCTGTAATTCTGATTGAGTGTTTGAGTTGAACAAAGTTGATGTACAAGTGCACATCAGTTAATAAGATGAGATTTAATACACTGCACCTCTACAGCTATTTTCTAGGTGAGATACAAAAGTGCCTTGAGGACCCAAGCCGATTAGCACAACTCTTCATAAAGCATGTGAGTTTTTGCTACCTTGTACAGACACTATGAGGGTGATTTACTAAAGAAGCATGTTCACTTTGCAAGGGAACTTTCACTTAGCTTAATGAGTGTGGTAAAAATTCGCGTTGCAAAGAAAATTCAATCACAAGCAAGGAAAATAAAAGAAAAATGACTAATAAAAAAACAAAAAACAGTAATTTTCTTGCACAAGATTAGATGATGGAATTCAGCAGAACTTTACCTTATTCACTAAGCCAAGGGAAAATTCAGTTAGCTCAGTTAACAGCCTAATTGTCTTTAGTAAATAACCTCTACCTGTCTCTCTTTGCTGTTTGTTTATATAATAATAAAAGAGATGTATTTTTTTTTTAAGATTCATAATTACTTAGATGGCTGCAGCATCAGTCCAATGCTTCATCTGTCCCCGGCGCCTCTAACACTGAGAACCGAGCGATCGAACACCGGCAATTGCTTGGTTCTCACAGCTCCATGAGCAGAGAGCTGGTGACCGTCACCAGTCAGCAGCTCTCTGCTCCAACACCCCGCCCCTCCCCACTGGCTCAGGCTCTCAGTGGCTTGCTGAGAGGCTGAGCTGGGTCCAGGCATGTGGGCAGATCTCGACTCCATTGTGGTGATCTTGCCCCAACCTGGACCGGCTCTGTGACGTCAGCTGACAGCAGGCTTCAGCCCGCTGTCTGCTGAAATCGGGTCACAGGAGTGCAGAACAAACTGCACTCCTGTGATCCACAGGAGAATTATGGCCAAACGAGCTTTGGCTGTACTTTTCCTTTAATTTGTGGCGGCTAGAACTGAAAATCCAAAATTTTGATTGCTAGGAAAATGAGGAGATGCACTGTAACAAGACAAAACTGTAGATTGCTTATGTTATTTGAATTGTTATTGAAGTTTTATGGGGACCAAGGCAGGGTTTGATCCCCTATCTAGCCTTTACTGCTGTTCCAGACCCTGATGAAAAGCTCAGTCTCCAACCCAGATCCTACTATCATAGCCAGAGCTTTGCTTTGAGCTAGGGTTGCCACCTCATCCCTTTAATCCAGGACACTTATGAAGTACACAGGTTCTGAGGCTAATTTAATGCAGATAAGGCACCAAGTGAGTTTAATTACCACCTTAATCAGCCAAAGAACCTGTGTAATTAATATGTGTCATGGATTAAAGGGATGATGTGGCAATCCTACTTTGAGCTGACCTTCCTGATTTCTCTCTGGAGTGCATTCTCTTTTTTTAATATATGGTGAATCCATTTGCTTCCTAGTGGTTTCTCTATAGGGAGATATAAAATAATTTTCCCTGGAGAGGGAGATTAAAAGTTCTACTTAAAGATACCCTGTCAGCAAATTAAACATTTGCAGGTAAAAGCACATAAAAAAAGTCTAATATCTTAAATACTTACTTGCATAATTGTTCTTTTCTCTAAAATGTTTTTAATTCGCTTGTAATGTGCTTTTGACCTGGACCACTCCAGGAGGATTCTCTAGCACAGCTACATTTCCCCCTTCCTCTTGCCATATCATAAAATTGGCCGCTTCAACAAGTGTCTACTCATTGTCTGTACTGACCCGGCATCTCCAACCTTCCCCTCACCTCCCTACATAACTTTTTATGTCTGGCCAAGGGAGAAATTAATTAGAATAATATAGAGTGTAATTTGAGTGACATCTATGAGTCTGCTGGGGCTGCAGATATTACGTCCAATATGGCTGCATCCATCAGTATTCTCAGACCTTTTGGATGTCTGCACAAGGGAGATTTTTACAAGTTAATAACATGCATAAAATACATTTGATAAAAACGAATGGTCTGTTGGCAGGCTCCTACAGTAGGAGTGAGGATAAGGGAAGAGCTTCCCATCAAGACCCAAATGGGGAACAAAACTTGCAAGGTTCTCTTTAATTCACTCATTAATTACTGTAATTGTTGTTTGTTTAGGAGCGCAGGTTGCACATGTACGTGGTATATTGTCAAAACAAGCCCAAGTCTGAGCACATTGTGTCCGAGTATATCGATACCTACTTTGAGGTAAGGGACAAAGTCTACATTATTTGTTGTCATTGCTAATGGTAAAGTTTAGGGTGCTGAAGTCAAAACTTTTTTTTTTTCATTTTGGATAGAGTAAAGCAGGGTTATAACTCCCATTTGTTTTTTTGCATCTGTGTCCTATTAAGGAGATTTCCATTCACTTCCTGTTACATAGTCACAACAGGAAGTGCGAGGATATCTCTCCAAAATGAGGGAAATCCCTGATAGTCACCATGGTCACCAGAACAAATGTCGTCATTGTAAGATTTTCCCTCCATTCTTGTTCTAGTGAAAACTCAAATTCTGGATTTTATTTCACGTTAACTTTCAGTGATAATGATCCCCAGGGCAAATAGAGAGGATGGATCTCCTTAACAGGAACACAGACAGCAATAAAAACCTCACAGGTATTCTAATACCTCACCACTCTATATAAAATGTTTGCCTTCAGTTATGCTTTGGGGTTCAAAATTGAGTATTAAAGTCTCATTCGCATAGGGATACTACAGTGTACACTCATGCAAGGGCCTTTTTCCCTGCATGGGGATGCACAAGTGTTTCCTCCATCCTTGTGTAGGCAGTCTCATTCTTGTCAATTGGGAGATAGCGGCTGTGCTGATGCGGGTGTACAGCTCTGAACTGCCTACATTCTGGGCAGTGCCCCTTCAAGGATATCGAATTAGGAGCAACAGCAGTGTCCATGCAGCCACTGCGTCCCAATTGAAATGAATGTGACTACCTGCATGAGGATGCACGGAACACCTGTGCATCCCCATGTGGGCAAACATGGCCCTCTCACAGGTGTATGGTTTAGAAAGAGGCCTTACTGTAAGTCTGGCCATACATTATACAATTGCCTTGTACAATTTTGCTTTAGATTTACCAAAAACATATAATATGAGGTGAAACCTAAACACTTGCAATTTGTATGCAATCAGGCAGGCCCTTCCACTGCATAGTTGAAGGTAAATCTAAAGGAAATTGAACAAGAAAACTATAGTATAATGTATGGCCAGCTATAATAGGAAAAACACACTGAAAATGTATAACCGGTCTTGATTTAATTATTGTGGTTCTCCTCTCACTATACTACCGAATGACATCACTTTTATATATTCAATTAGTTTTCTAAAGCAAGTACATTGATGTTTATGAATGCTCTCTTTTATTCAGGTCATGGGTAGCAATAGTGGGGCCCCTTTCACACTCGTGCGACCTGACAATTTTTTGCCACGATTTTTGCAGCAATTTTGATGCGACTTGAAGCAACGCCTGTGTAATCTTGAGGTCTATGGACCTCAAGTCGCATCAAAGTCGGACCAAAGTAGTGCGTGGACTACTTTGAAGTTGCACAGATATGAATGGTACTCTGGAAATCATGGGGTACGACTTGTCATGTGACTTTTCAGTCCCAAGTCGCAGGACATGTCGCACAAGTGTAAGGGGCCTTAGTTGCATTCAGTTTGACTTCTGTAATGTTGACAACATTTTGCAGTTTAAGGTATTGTTTGTGACAACAATTTACAAACCCACTCCTAACTTTTTCTCAATTTTAATAATTCACCCTTTATCTTTCTTGTTCGTGGGCAAAAACAACATTTTAGGGTTTATTTCCGCAAAAAAGTAAGAAACCTAGACAAAATATACCGCTACCTGCAGATAAACCAGCACATGTAATGGGTATTGGATTTACTAGTGCATAAAGGCTAATGAACTCTTTGTGTCACCAATCATATCCTCTCTTTCTGACCATGCTCCTGCAGGAGTTGAGGCAACAGCTGTCGCATCGCCTGCAACTCAATGACCTACTTATTAAACCGGTGCAGAGGATCATGAAGTACCAGCTGCTGCTAAAGGTATGGGACACTTTAATCACTCACCAACAGTTTGCATAATGCAATTAACTTTATACTATGCATGTTAAAAGCATATATTGAGTTGTGATTGAGTTGAGTCTGCATTAAACATAGATTATTTTAAATAGATGACCGCTAAAGAAACCTTGCACTTAAACTGGCCATAGATGGATCCATTTTTTGTTTGTTTTCAATCAGCCAGCAGGCTGAACAAAAAAAAAAAGAGCTAATACCTCCATCAACGCATTTGAGGTGGATGCGGGAATCCTCCTCACTATTAGAATACCAACTGAGATGGGCAAATTTTGATCCATCTATGGCAGATCCTGCTCCAGATCCCCATTTAGGGCCAGCTTTAGTGCAACTACTCTCTAATACATTTTTTGGAGATAACATATTAGCCACACAGGAAATGCATTATTTTCAATTCTGGCTCATAGGCTTGTATTGTGAGAAGTTGCAGTAAAGCATGAGGTAGAATTGCAAGCCAGGAAGCAAAGCTTGCTTATTTAAAGAGGAGCTCCACTATCCCCCACCAAAAAAATAAAAGTCAGCAGCTACAAATACTGTAGCTGCTGACTTTTAATATCAGGGCACTTACCTGTCCAGGGATCCTGCGATGTCCTCACTCAGACAATTCTTCAATAGATGAAGTCTTCCTGCTTCACAGCTGGTTTCCTACTGTGCATGCGCAAGACGCGCTGCGCTTTGTGAATGGTCCCGCAGTCTTTTGGGACCTGTGATGTCTCCCAGAAGGCTGCAGGGTGAAGGGGGTAAACTTCTGCACAGATTGCCGTGGCGATCTGACTGGAAGAGGGAGTGGGTACTTGTCATAACCAGGTTCCCGCTCCCCCCCAAAAAGTGGCAAATGTGGCAGTGGAGGGGGGATGCAAACAAGCGGAATTTCCCCTTTTGGGTGAAGTTCCTCTAAGTTATAAATAGAGATGGGTTTTACAGTGTTAGAACAGACTCATATTTATTTCAAGGTGTTCTCTTTTACATAGCCAAATATTAGATCATTCCTGCGCTCAAGGAGAGGAGGCTTCTCCACAGTGGTGAACAGGGGGTATCTGCTTGTATAAACACCGGGTAACGTGCCACCGTGCTGCCACTTGATGGACTGGGGAAGTCCCGACACACTAGAAGAACAAGAAAGCACACAAGGGCGCACTGACCTAGCGCATTATCCTCAGTAAAAGATTTTATTAAAAGATCATAAAAACATACTCACAAACGGGTTCAGATAGCAAGTAAAAAAATAAAAATTAAACAGTATTGCGCTAAAAGTCCCAGTGCAGCAGCAACATATAGTGTGATAATAACACCAAATAACAATATCAAAAAAACAGTTGCGCAAAAATGTGAAAGATCAATAACTAATTGTGATGGATCAAATCAAAATAAGTCAAAAAAACCAATTGAAAGTCCTTTCACAATCCAACTTGCATCACATAAAGAAATAAATGCTTCAATAATCTATCCAAGAGTCCAAGTACCAACACCGTGAAATGTGAAAAAAATATTGAATGCTGATTCCTCATTCAGAAATATTGTTATCTCCACACAAATAAAGACCACCGCCAGAGTAGTGGACCAAACCGCATGGACTTACTCCTTAGTCGTAAGTTATAAAAAAAGTGTAAAGTGCCACAACCATGAACCTGAGAACCTATCTAATAACTTCGTAAATAAAGAAATACACTACGTTCAACCTAACACTTTCCTGAAAGTTAACCAAAAAAACTGAATAAAACTAAACTAGGTAGTGTTAATCAATAACTAGAAAGTGTAAAAACGCGTTGACAAAAAAACTATAACAATAAACCACAATAATAGTGTGATATACAACGACGACGTGACCCTGAAAATCGCGTTATGACAAAT